>OY482672.1:102727484-103037484 GCA_960531455.1 Urophora cardui
AAAAATTGCGCCATTACCCATGGCTAATACGTGCAGTTCAATGATCTCAGCGCTCAATTCAACTAATGGAAATGATTTAGATTATTGGATACCGGAAGAAAACTTGGTTGTCAAATATCTTAGAACTAAATATTTGATCCATTAAATTATAACTTATGTTTGCACTAGTTTTACTTTGTTTTAGTAAAACACTGTTCCTTAACCTGTGAACTGCTTTAAGCATTAAATAAACCACAAAAATAAAAAAATAAAATGTGTTTTTAGCCAAAAAAATTTGCGGGACACTTTTTCCTTTTTTGGGCCACTTTTCGAAATTTTTTAGCGGCAATACTGCCACATTGGTTTTGTATAGAACACGTTTTTGGGTTGCGGTTTTCGGCCGCGCTTTAAAAAAATAACCCTAATCCGGCAGAATTCTCTTTCTGGAGATCTTTAATATTATAATTTAATAATAGTTGAAGGTTTTAAAATTAGACGAATTACCATCCAGAGAATATTTCCTGAAAGTTTCACTGAAAAATTCCCACTAGTTTGTAAATAAATGAAATTGGTTCATTATATCCAAGCTGACCCGATTAGTCCATGGATATTAATCCAGCAAGAGAACTCTGCCGGCTGAGGGTTATTTTTTTAAAACGCGGCCGAAGACCGCCAACGCAAAAAGGCGTTATATACACATATCTTCTGAATTATAAGCGTCCGGCGGGTGGGACTTTGTTTTTTTTGTGATCTGTGAGACCACCCCTACCCTCCGGAAAAAGTCATTTTTATCGGATCGTGATTCATTATATACAAATTTTCTCGACTTACTTTTTGATGGGTATCCTTCACGTCAGTTATCCTTTTATTACTGGAACATCCATTTTATGGATACATACGAGATGTCTCCGCATCGACGATGTGCTATTGTTATAGCGGAAAGTTTTCTTACAAATTTGACGAACTTTCCGTGCTCCGTTTTTTTGAAGAAGTTCCACACTGCACTTGGAGCCACATTCGAGAAACGTTTTTTATATATGTATTAATACACTCGCGTGTTTATGTGTAACTGTGGCTACGTTTATCTCCCAATTGGAGGCGTGCTTTTTAACTTTTCCTGCAAAACAGTGCAGCTGCGAAGTGCAGCTGCGGATGCTTCTTTTCTTATTTTAGCTGCTGCAATTTCCATGCAATTTCTATGCTTTTTTATATATTAGTACTGAAAAAATTTTACCGCTATTAGTCGATTAGTCGAGCCAATTAATCGATTTTCGACTAACTTTCACACACAACAATCGATTGTAGAAGTCGATTTTTTTTAGCAAAAAGTCGATAATCGATTTAAGTCGAAGTCGATTTACCCAGCCCTAGTTTGAAATTACTTAGAAATTAGTAAAAAAGGTTGTAGTTTAATAACAACTAATAAAAACCAGATTTAAACTCACTGTTAAAATATATAATTTCTGTTCATTTCAATTCATACTCCATTTATTATTCACATTAATTAATACATATCTATGTATATATATATTTATGTACATACAGAGGACACGTACTTACTTGCACTTCTTTACATTTAGAAATACATTTATGTGTTAATGTATACTAAAATTACTTTTATAAAATATGTATGTATATTTATGTTGACACATATGTATGTATGAATATTTATTTTATAAAACGGAAACGTTTGCGAAGTTAATCGATGTTACTCTTTTTTTCTGCAGGTTTTCGTACAAAGACTTTGTGGGATCAGTCTATCAATTGCAGCTGTTTGGAAATCAAATCGTTATCATAATATTCAGATATAATATAAAAATTAAATAATAATTTATAGTATAAATAAATATAAATTTTATACCACTGATAGGCAAAACGCTACCCGTGGGTAGCTTCGACGCGGCAGCGCTGTACATACACAAAAACGACGCTGCTAATTCTGCTCCGCTGTTCGCTGAATTTCTTCATAATTTTGCCAAATGCTTGCCAGTTATTTCGTGGAAAATCTACGCAATGTCCAAAAAGGCATATTCATATTAAAGGAATTGCAAATGAATATTTTGTTTTATTCTGCGTTCAAATTTCAATCAACACAATGAGTAATGACGATTGTGAACTAATGTTTTTCGCTGTAAAAGGCGATAATAATGCACGAATTATTTTTTTTTTTTGTTTTTTTTTTATTATTATTTCACCTTTCTAATTTTAAACTTTTTTTTTTGATTTTTAGTTCCTAAAAACCTATCTCTGGTCATCATCATCAGATAAAAATTAAATTTCCTGCGATATATGTAGGTACTAGGGATTCCAAGGGATACCGGCCTTTTTGACATCCCGGAAATCCCGGGATCGCTAGAATTTCATGCCGGGATTTTCGGGATAAAATAAAGAGAGAACATTCCCCTATTAAATTTTATTTTATATATTTTTTTTGGTCTCAGATCTATATACTAATATCGTTTCTTATTCTGAACGAAAATGTTGCATTATTACATGGCAGCATTATCAACATGTGCCCTGTGCCCTATGAAAATGGTGCATTTTTCATGTGGTAAATGAAACAAAAGTAATGCAACCCTTTACTTGTGCTAAGAACGAAAAATGTTACCCCTTAGTCGGGCCAGTTTAACATTTTGTCAATAGAACAAACAGTCCAAAAAAATGTGTGGAATCTTTGTGGAAGAGAATAAAAAAATTTGACAGTCCGAAGAAAATGCAGAATAAGTTTGACATTTTTGCCAGAATAAACAAGTAAGGAAGCCTAAGTTCGAGTGGAATCGAACATTAGATACTCAGCTGTATGCTTTCATTGTTTGTTTGCGTTTGTTCGATATAGGGTGTATTTTATATGAAACGAGTTCTGCATAAACAGGGCACAGCCACGCCCATTTTCAAAATTTGTATCAATCATCCAAATAAGCATATAAATATTATTGTTAGTGCAAAATTGCATCCCTCTATGACTTTTAGTTACAAAGACTTCACGTTACAAATTCCAAAAGGGTGTTCCAGAAATATCCTTGTTAAAAAGTAGGCGTGGTCATAAACCGATTTCAATACATTTTTGCGTGTCTATTAACACAAGTTATAAAAGTGTATAAACCAAGTTTTGTCATAATATCTCAGTTATTTGTCGAGTAATAGGCTCGTAGATTCCTTTGTATAAAAAGAGGCGGTGCCACGCCCATTTTCCAAACTTTTTTTTATTTTTTGTTTCCGGTCTATTGTAGAACTCGTGTCACAAAATTTCAATGAATTATCTTTATATTTCACAGAGATATCGCTTAAAATGGTTTTATTAGGTCACTTTATAATACCCATATATAAAAGTGGGCGTGGTCGTCAACCGATTTTGGTAATTTTTCGTCCACACATTTGGCTAAGTAAATATATCACGCGTACCAAATTTCATCGATATATCTTTAACGGTTTCTGAGTTATGGCTTATAAAACTTTCAATATTTGCCCCTTAATAAGTGGGCGTGGCACCGCCCATTTTCCAAAATTTTTGTATTTGTTGTTTTATGTTCGTAGTTGGACTCCTGCCACAAAATTTCAGTGATAGATCTTTATATTTGATAGAGATATCGCTTAAAATGTTTTTATTAGGCCCCTTTATAGTTCACATATATAAAAGTGGGCGTGGCCGTCAACCGATTTTGATAATTTTTCGTCAAAACATTTGTCTAAGTAAGCAAATTACGCGTACCAAATTTCATCGATATATAACTATAACATATAGCTCCCCTACAACCGATTGTTCAGATATGGACATTTTGGTGTATAACTCCTCCATTTTAACAGTTAACGGCGTGAAATTTTGAAGTATTTGTACCCATATGGGCCCAAACGGGATTACCGAAAATTGTTAAGATCGGACCACTATAACCTATAGCTCCCCTACAACCGATTGTTCAGATATGGACATTTTGGTGTATAACTTCTCCATTTTAACAGCTAACGGCGTGAAAGTTTTAAGTATTTGTACCGATATGGGCCCAAACGGGGTTACCGAAAATTGTCAAGATCGGACCATTATAACATATAGCTCCCATACAACCGATTGTTCAGATATGGACATTTTGGTGTATAACTCCTCCATTTAAATAGCCAATACACCATTTTTTTTAATAAATCTTTCCATAAATAACCCACAGAATTAAAATTATAAATTAAACTTAATCCGGCTATGGACATACATAGGTAACTTTTCATTTCCCCACTCATGAAAGGTATGAAGTCTTCGGTACGGCCGAAGACAGCCGCGCTTTTACTTGTTTTTAATATGTCTGTTTTGAGAGATAAAAATTTTCTTGCTGAGCTCTTCTTGCATTTTCTACACCTAAAACAAAGTATCAGTACCGTTGCTTTGAGTTGCTAAGTGAAAATAACGGTACTTAACGAGCAAAAACAATCAAATTGCAATACGAAGTGAGACATTGCTGATGTTTTTCACACTGCTCTTAACGTGCTGATACAAATGTTGAAATGAGTCTAACTA
The DNA here is from genome assembly GCA_960531455.1 of Urophora cardui. Taxonomy (NCBI): domain Eukaryota; kingdom Metazoa; phylum Arthropoda; class Insecta; order Diptera; family Tephritidae; genus Urophora; species Urophora cardui. Next base: position 102,731,965 of record OY482672.1, read on the forward strand.
TTCCTGCAGGGAAGTAAATTTCCAAACAGCTGATACGCATTGCCGTTTTGGCCACTAAAGTGGCAATTTGAACCTTTTTTAAAGCCAGGCCACCTGAACCCAACTTTTTGAAAATATGCAATATTTGAACCTTTTTAAAAATTTGGGCCACTATTGGTTCTTTTTTACTTTCAAAACTATAATTATTAAATAATTTTTAGTTTTTTCTTACATATAAGAGCAAAAAACCTCTTTGTTACTATTTTACTTTGCATTGGCAACTCCCCGTTTCGAAAGATTCTTTGTTTAATTTGTTTGCCAACAATACCCTTGAATACTTTGAAATTATGGCTGTTCGTTAAGATAATGAAAACGCACGGAGCAGCCCAGACACACACAAACACATATAGCGTTCGTTGATCCGTAGGAAAGTGCAAGAAACGTAGGAATTTTACCACAATTTATATTCTTTGCACTCATATTCGCTCTTTTTTGGTAAAATATATACGGTTCTTGCAATTTCCTACGGCTCAACGAACGCTATAGCAGTTTTTTTTTAATTCCTTGCCTTTCTCGGGTTATTCCGTCTGCTCAACGAGCGATCATATTAACACTGCGTTAGTGTAGAGAATATTTTAAATTCCATTTTCTTCATTAAATAGGTAAACCACAAAAATATATAAAAATGTGTTTTAGCTAAAAAAAATTGGGGCCACTTTTTTTTTGTATTTTTTGGGCCACCTTTTGAAATTTTTGAGCGGCAACACTGCAGCTGATCGTTTGACAGTTTTGCCAGAAATAGTCAGCAAAAAACTAAATATAATTAAAAGTAATAAAATATATGTATCAAAATGAGTTCAAAGAAATGTGTGAAAATCAAGGATACATCGTAACGTTAATAGTATCGTTTACCGAAAAAAAGCAATCGTTTCCGTTGAAGCTATTCAGGTTTTTACCGTTTACACAATTATCAAAATAATTTATAGTCACAAAATAACGATAATGAAATTATCAAAATAATTTCAAATTATCAAAATAATTTCATTTCGTTGGTTAGCGTTATCTTAACCAAATTTATAACGTTCGTACGGCCTGACAGGACAGGCTTATCGATGACACAATCGTGTGTTGCATTAGGAAGTGTTGTTGCAGTTTCGTATTGGAAGGAATAGGCTCGTAATGGGATAGGCTCGTTCGGAACACAATCATACATATGCTATACATGTGTATTAGTAAATGCTGTTGTAGCTTTCTGAATGGAAGGAATTTCAGTAAGCTGCCTTTTGTAATTTAGAGGTTTTACGGCCTAATAGGATAGGCCCTTCGAAGTTTTAATTTTAGTGGCTCTAGCCTTGGTCACAATTTAGATGGATATCCTTTCTCTTTAACCGCCTGGGGTATTTCTGTTCTAACAGACTTTTAGCCAGTATGTTTGGATGATTGCCTAGTCTTGTGGCGTAGTTAGTTTGTATATTTCTTACTTCTTCATCAACTGTGTTATCCTTTAGATCCCTGCGTATAGCGGAATTTTTCACGTACCAAGGCGCCCGGCATATTGTTCTTAATATCTTTATTCTTTCTAGACTGGATTTTATGCTGAACCCCAAAGCTGTATTCCATATATCCAGGATGGTTTAATCACAATATTAAATAAAAGTATTTTGTTGTCTAGGCTTAATTTAGATTTTGGACCAATGATCCATTGTAAATTGCCTATTTTCAGCTTTGCTTGCATTATCTTATTATCAATATGATATTTCCAATTAAGCCTTCTGTCTAAGGTAACACCAAGGTAGGTGACGTAATCTTTTTGGGTTACTATTTTGCCATTAATTGATACAGAGGGGCAGGTATCTTTTTTTAGAGTAAAAGTGACTTGTACACACTTAGATTCATTGCCTTTAATTCTCCAATCTGGGAGCCATTGTTCTACAATTCTTAGATGGCTTTGCAACCATCTGGCAGCCGTCGAGGGATTTGAGTGCACCCCAAAACACTACCTTGTGGAACTCCGGCGGAAATTGGATAGCTTTCGGTGGTATAACTTTTTTGCCTTACTCGAAACTTTCTCCCCGTTAGAAAGTTTTCTAAAATAAGGCATATATTGCACGGAAGTGTACGTCTTATTTTAACTAATAGTCCTTCTAGCCATACCTTGTCGAAAGCTTGTGCTACGTCTAAGAATAGTCCAGTTCAATACTTTTTGGATTCAAAAGCCGACCGTTTTTGAGTTACTATTCTATGCACTTGCTCTATCGTACCATGTTTCTCCCTAAACCCGAACTGGTGACTTGGTATAGTCCCGTGTGTGTCTAGGATGGGCTGCATTTTTTTCAGCAACAACTTTTCAAATAGTTTGGAAAATATTGAAATTAAGCTAATTTGCCTGTCAGAGTTTAACAGATTTGGGTTGTTGCCTGGTTTTGGAACCATAATGATTTCGGAAAGTTTCCAAGATTCAGGAAAGCAGTTTAGTCGCAGGAGACTATTGAAAACGTATAGTAGCAACTGGAGGGAGTTGTTTTACCATTTCACCGGTTATTCTGTCGTGTCCGAGTGCCTTATTTTTCTGGATGTCGTTACAGATAACATTATTCAGGTCATTTATGTTGAATTGGAGTGAGACTGTTGGTAAGCGAAGGGCATGTTCTGGGAGGAAATTGCTCCCTGGATTAGGAGTAAATACCCGCGAAAGGTGGGCTGCAAATGCAGTTCCTTTTTCTTGGTCACTTCGAGCAAAGTCACCGTTTTCGGTTTGTACTGGAGGGTCTTGCAAAACTGGCCTTTTGAAAGTTTTCAGTGACCGCCACAATGAGTAGTCTGTAGAAGATGTGGCTGTCAAGGACTTCATTCTGTTTTGAAAATCTGCTTCTTTTTTATCCTGCAATAGCATCTGGAGCTCTTTCGTGCATTTTTCCAGTTCGTATTTCAAAGTTGGAGAGCGTAACCTCTGCCAGTCTTTCCTAACTTGCCTTTTCTTGTGAATGAGATCGGTGATATCGTTTCCTTTGAAATAATTAAGGACACTCCTCTGGGTAGTGTTAGGCTGTGGGTGCGTTGATACTTTTGCTGCTACTTGAAGGACATTTGTGAAGTCAGTAACTGCAGCCTCTACTTCGGCTGTTGATTTAAGGTTGGTAAGTTGGTGTGAGAACTGATAAATTTTTTGTACTTGAGCCAGTCAGGGCCGTAGCTAGACTTAAATTTAAGGTAGGGCAGCGTTGGTTTAAGGTAGGGCGGAAGACAGTCTTGGCACTACCACCATTGAGCGCTAGGTCAGTTTTGGCAATTGACATGCATGTGAATAGAAATATAATTAATGGAAGATAGCGACCAACCGCCATACGCAAATAAGCGAGAGACAAAATTGAAGCCGAAATTATTATAAAAAATGTAATGCAACAAAAAATTTAATTTTTAAAATTTTTAATTTTAATGTGGGTCGCCTGTAGGTATGCACGCAAGTCAAGGTGAGAAAAAAACTCTCGAAAATGATTAAACGATAACCATAGAAAATTTAGACACCTCATTTTTCCAACGAGTAAAATGTTTTAGATTAGCACACAGCCTTAGAAATTATTTCCGCGATTTTGGTATTGTTCGCTCACAGTGAGATTAGTTTTTGTCAGAAAACTGCCGGAATGAAGCATTCCTTTAACCCAGCCATGGGCGATTGAGCCCATATGGGTATTTACCCGTACGGGTCGCGTCGGCTCATTGCATTGGGATGGTGAGAAGGACTGGTGGGGAGAAGGACGAACTCAAACTGAGCATATGGTTGCCACACTTGGTAATTAATTCCAAAATAGGTATTTTTTTGCGGTTGGTAATTTGGTAACTATCAAATGATTTTAGTATTTTTCTTTTTCAATATGATAAAATTATTCTAAGGTATACTTAATTTGTTAATGTTAAAAATGTTTTTTTTTTTTTAATTTCTACTAAAGCTATGACCAAAGAAAAATCAAACGAACTACAAACAAAATTCATTCATAGATGTGATTTACGTTTCAGATAATTTTTTTTTGTAAACCAAAGCAGGTGTACTTCTTTTAAGTTTCTTTTATCATTCGAATTATGAAGGCGATAATTTATTAGTCTGTTTGTAATTTTTTGGTTATTTTGTTGGGAATTATTATCAACATTTTTTTTAGGATAGTGGCAACTAGTAGTGGGACTTTTTTCGAATAATATTCGAATAAATGTTATTCGAATAAACGAATAATATTATTCGTGGGAAAAAATTCGAATAGTACTATTCGAATAGTATTATTCGAATAGTATTATTCGAATAGTAATTATTCGAATAGTAGTTATTCGAATAGTATTTTTCGAATAGTGTTATACATATATACATACATAGTATATGTACACATGTGCTCGCTTTTTGTGCATAGACATGTAGGTATATGTACATATGTATTTGTATGTTATTATAAATACCCTGTAAAAAACTGTGCGACGAGTCTCTAAAAAGATTTGTCCGGGAGCGCTCTCTTTCGGGTACAATTAGTCTACAATTGTTCCCAATTGTACCCGAACGGGTACATATGTATACTAATTGTAGACGAATTGTACCCGAAAGGGTATCAAACGGGTACAATTAGTCGCACAAATGGATGTGTCGCATTTGCTACCTGTTCGGGTACAAAACGGGTACAATTGTGCGCTTTTGCTACCCGTTCGGGTACAAACTGGGTACAATTAGTCTCTTCATAGGACATGCTCAAACAAAAGAGAACACTTCAACCCATATAAAGAGATACAAATGGTTAGTAATCGCATGCTCCCTTGCGAGTTGTCCCGGATGTATCCCGGAGTGATCGCATTTTTTGCAGGGTATGTATGTGGAGACATATGTATGCACGTGTGAAGGGAAGTGGATTTTTTTTTGTTATTGTATGTACATATGTATGCTTTTGGTTTTTGTAGCGCCTAGTTAGTAAATTTGGAAGTGCACGCTGGTTTGTACGAGTGTACATATTTATATGCATAATTTGGGAATTCTCGTTAGTAGGTAGAACTTTCTTTATGTTTGTAGGTGCAAGGAATTCCATAAAGAGTGACAAAAAAAGCAAACACTACCCTGTAAAAAAGTGTGCGACGAGTCTCTAAAAATATTTGTCCGGGAGCGCTCTCTTTCGGGTACAATTAGTCTACAATTGTTCCCAATTGTACCCGAACGGGTACATATGTATACTAATTGTAGACGAATTGTACCCGAAAGGGTATCAAATGGGTACAATTAGTCGCACAAATGGATGTGTCGCATTTGCTACCTGTTCGGGTACAAAACGGGTACAATTGTGCGCTTTTGCTACCCGTTCGGGTACAAACTGGGTACAATTAGTCTCTTCATAGGACATGCTCAAACAAAAGAGAACACTTCAACCCATATAAAGAGATACAAATGGGTAGTAATCGCATGCTCCCTTGCGAGTTGTCCCGGATGTATCCCGGAGTGATCGCATTTTTTGCAGGGTATGTACCTACATCAGTGATACACACCGCCGCCCTGTAAAAATCATAGGAGTATATGATCCATTTTGTGGTAGGTAGGAGTACTTTCAAAGTGATCATAAACATAGACCCAAGCAAGCGACTCGTTTATCTGCATCGGCTCGTAGTTAGCCGAACATTGCTACAAAAACCGAATGTATGTATATCGCGATAACGACGAAGCAAGTGCGTACATTTGTATGTATGTATGTATGTATGTACATATGTATGCATGCTCGTTTGAACGTGCACGATCTAGTAATAAATAGACATTGAACGCAACACAACATGTTGGCGATTGCGCTAGAAAAATTTTATTATTTTATTTTTATTAAAGAAAAGCTTACATATATATGTATGTAATCCTAATAATCAAATTGAATTGGCAGTCGTTCAAATCTGTTCAGCGATTATTAAATTTCATTAATTTTAGTACCTACTCCATGGATTAATCCCATGTAGGTACTCCATGGATTAATCCCATGTAGTTACTCCTTGGATTACTCGGGTGTCATGCGGAAATCGGAGTATGTGATCCCTGCCTAGGACATCGCCATGTTAAATGGACCATATTTTTTATATGAAATGTGACAGGTTGAGGAGTACTCGGTTGGTCCACAGCGAGTACTCTATACACGCGTGCATGGAGTACTCGGCTTTTTTGCAGGGCGACTGCGCTACTTACACAAGCGCAACATATTTTTGCATTAGTGTGCGCGTATAAACAGATGTCGCATACCTATTGCTCAGAAAAAAGAAATTCTTTGCGCGATCGATGTACGCAGCATGAAATTCAAGCGCAGACTAATTGGTTGTAGGCGCAGCGTTGCCAGAATGACGATGGCATCGTCATTTTGACGATTTTTGGACTCCATGACGATGGGACGATTTCATGTCACAAAATGACGACTTTAGGAAGTACAGATAAATATAGATTTATTCTTAATAAAAATTAATTACTTTATACAAATTTCCATAATTAGAAAAAAAAAATTAATGCAATCTGATTGGTCTTCTTCAATCCTTTTCCAACACTGGTATTATGGTTTTCATAATCCTTTTACTACATTAAAATGCAACATTGCCTTGGTTCTGAGCGCACTGCCACACGAATAGAATAAGTGCATTCATTGCTCAACATAATCTACCATTCTCCGCCGTAGATGATCTTGTAAAGTGTATAAAAAGCAATTTCGATGATTCTAAAACGGCGGCAGCTTTATCGTGTGGAGAACAAAAGCAACAAGTATTATTCAGAACGCTCTTGGGCAGTACCAGCTAGAATCGTTATGTGCCATACTCCGAACAACTAAATTTTCATTGTGCGTTGATGAATCCACTGATATAAGTAATACGAAATTACTCAGTCGTGTAGTGAGAGTATGTATAAACTTTTCAGTGAAAGACTTTTTTTTTGGTTTGGTCAGTGTTGAAACCTGCGACGCTATCAGTTTACATAATGCGATAAAACAGTATTTCATCGAGAACAATGCGCCTTATGAAAACAACATGATTGCATTTGCCGCAGATGGGGCAAAAAATGGATGACGATTTATATTTTTACATTGACGATTTGGGACAAAAAAAATCTGGCAACACTGTGTAGGCGTCGCAATTGCTTGCTAGCAGCACACACACGACTCGTATGTGTAGCCGAGCAGCTCCGTTTTGCTCCGTATTGCTCTTTCGTTCAACACTGACCTACATACCTAAGTACCTACCTATTATTTATCTTAATTGTGGTTAGGGTAGAGGCATTCGTTTTGGGCTATAGTACCATATTAAAAAATTTTGGAAAGAATTCGAAGAAAAGCGGAATTTTTAAAGTTTTCTTAGGACAGGAATTATGCAAAATACTTCTGAGAGCCACTGTATGTATGTAAATATGTATGCAAAAAACCTTAATGCTATTAAACGCATTTAATATAACCATTATTAAAAAAATTAACGGCTTACAACAGTATAGGGGCAGTTCCAGAATGTCGAACGTGACGTTCGCACATCTTTAAAGCTCAACGAAGTATGCATAGCGTTGAATATTTTTCCTCTGATTTTCGTCTTTAGAAAGCACTTGAGCAGCACTATAATCGATGCAAATGAGAAGTAGTATCGGTTTAAGGCTTCTGAGATATTAGCATTTAAAGAGTGATGGCGAACGTGACAAAAAGAAAATCAAATTTGTACCTAGATGCTATCAGAAAAGTTCAAAATTCTGCTAATTTTGGTCCATCATTTAAGAAGTAACGATTAGAGATCAAAGTAGAATAATGTAGCTCTCTACTGATGGTTTTATCGTGAAAATATATGCACTAGTTTGATTTTTATAACCTTAGGAAAAAATCTGTAACGTGACATGGCGAACGCGACAAAATTTCGCATGCGTGGTCATAACGATTAGTTCAAGTAATTTAAACTTAGAATAACTTAAATTGACAAAATTTTCTATTTTTTCGATGAAGATAGTTGTACACTAGCACAAATAGTGAACATAAGTACAATAGTTAAGGGGAACGCGTAAAATCGCGGAAAAATGAAATTCTATATTGCTAAATATTTATTAAATTCCACTGTCAATTCGGAAATCTATGTGGATAAAGATTATTTAGAAACGTTCTAGTAGATTAAATTTAGAAGCTATACCCCAAAAAAGCTATATCTGAACTATCGGTTGTATGGCAGCTATATGTTTTAGCGGTCCGATCCTGACAAATTTTGGTGACATTTTTTAGGTCCATATGGGTACAAATACTCTAAAGTTTCAAGTTTCTCTAATATATCTTGAGAAATACCTACACCTTGATTTAATTTTTTCCTCATTCTTACACAGATTCAACAATATATGGCGAGATCCCTTGTCCTTTGTCTTTATTTAAATACAATTTTAAATATGTAGGTAGGTACCTATCCATATTAAGATAAATACATATTAGGTAGGTAGGTACATTGTGTTTGCTTTTTTTGCCACGCTTTATGAAATTCCTTCACTTATATGTATGTATGTACCTACAAACATAAAGGAAGATCTACCTACTAACGAGAATTCCCAAATTTCTGGGACACTACGTACATATATGTATGTACATTGTACACTCATATAAACCGCACTTCCAAATTTACCCTGTAAAAAAGTGTGCGACGAGTCTCTAAAAAGATTTGTCCGGGAGCGCTCTCTTTCGGGTACAATTAGTCTACAATTGTTCCCAATTGTACCCGAACGGGTACATATGTATACTAATTGTAGACGAATTGTACCCGATAGGGTATCAAACGGGTACAATTAGTCGCACAAATGGATGTGTCGCATTTGCTACCTGTTCGGGTACAAAACGGGTACAATTGTGCGCTTTTGCTACCCGTTCGGGTACAAACTGGGTACAATTAGTCTCTTCATAGGACATGCTCAAACAAAAGAGAACACTTCAACCCATATAAAGAGATACAAATGGGTAGTAATCGCATGCTCCCTTGCGAGTTGTCCCGGATGTATCCCGGAGTGATCGCATTTTTTGCAGGGTAGTAGCTAGCCAGCGTACGTGCATACATATGTTTATACTTCCAAAAGCAAAAGCATACATATGTACATGCATACATAAATACACACAATAACAAAAAACTACCACTTCCCTTCACACGTATGTATGTATCCACATATTTATAATAACATAAAAACACGTATCTACATGTCTATGCACAAACAGCGAGCACGTGTGTACATATGTATATATATGTATCACACTATTCGAATAATACTATTCGAATAATGCTATTCGAATAATATTATTCGAATAATACTATTCGAATAGTAGTATTCGAATAATTATTCGAATATACGAATAAATTATTCGAATAATTATTATTCGAATTTCGAATACCTTTCGAATAAAAGAATTTTTTATTCGAATAATTTTTATTCGAATAGTCCCATGCCTAGTGGCAACCAATATCAACCAATATTGAGCGCGCTAATGCATATTCGGTATTGAGAACAAGAGAGCATATATATATATATACATATGTACATTAAGGTGGGGCGAATTTTTTTTTTTGGAAATTCAATTTGTTCCAAAGCCAGAACGGCACCTTCCTAGCCCAGAAATAAGCCTGTAAAATTTTGTTGACCTACTCGCATGTATTTTCCCTTAAATTTGGTATACATTTTATATATGAAAAGTAAGGTGGGTAAAAGGGGGTTGACCCCCACTGGGGGTGTAATGGAACGCACTGTAAAATGTATATGAAATTAAAGGGAATCAAAATACCTATCAAATGGTATACAAATATTCGAAATCGGTTCAGTAGTTTTTAAGTAATTGCAATTTAAAGAATGCATAATATAAACTTTGACCTTTAATAACTTTTTTTGTTGTTGTTTCCGAAAAAAAAGTTCACTTTAATACTCAGCTTAGCCATGTTTATCAATCCTCATACTTGGTTTTTTGCTTTTATAATTTTCAAAATTTCATATTTGTACCAGATCGTGCTTTCAACTTTGCGGGGCTGGGGGCAGTTCAAAATGTCACCCTATGGCCATAAAATTTTGTGGGGGTCAACTTTTCATTGGTACGTTCAAAAAAAAAAACAAAAAAAAGCTCCATATGTTTTCACTCCACCTTAATGTACATGCCAAAAGCACAAAGCACACTTGCTTCAATAACGACACAACACATATTTCTGAATCGATACTTAGTAGTGAGAATCAGTGTTATTTATTTGTTATGAAATTTTATGGTCATAGATGAAAATTAAGGGCTTTATTTAAAAAATATTGTTGCTTTAGTATAGTAGCTTACTTCCATATATAGCGAAGAAGACATAAATTGGCTTTTTTAAATTATGACACTAATGAAGTAAATGGCATCGGAGTTCGAAAGCAATAGAGCGAGAAAAAACTGCAAAATTAGCGATTGTACAGAATTGCCGCTGAGGCCACTAAAGTGACAATTTGACAATTTGAACCTTTTTAAGAGCCAGGCTACCGGAACCCAACTTTTTGAAAATATGCAATATTTGAACCTTTTTAAACATTTGGGCCACTTTTGGTCCTTTTTTACTTTCAAACCTATAATGTAATAAATATTTTTTAGTTTTTTTTTTTAAATATAAAAAAAGCTTTTTTACGTTTGTTTTTACATGGCCGTTTTCTGCTACTGTTGTTGGTATGTAGATTGTAATAAAAGGAAAATTGAGAATTAAGCAAAACAAAGCTGACGGCGGTGATAGCTCAATGGGATGCTATTGGCTTGCCAATCGAAACGACTTAAGTTCGATCCTCGGTTGAGGCCGCCTGAAGAAGTCTGATGAGGGGATGTGGTGGTCTTCGAAATGGATCCATAACCTCTACCAAAAAAATTTTTTAAATTTTTCTTAATTGAAAACTGGCCAATAGCTCATATAAAATTCACATAAAAAAGCCTCTTTGTTGCCTTTTCACTTTTCATTAGCAGTTCTCCGCTGCGAAGGAAAACCCCGAAAAAGTTATTTGGGAGTAAAAATTTTTAGAATGCAAGAAAATTGTTTTAACAAACCGAAATAGAAGAGTTTTCGCACAACGTGGGGGAATGAAAAACAACTTAAATGAGAACTAGTTGTGAATTTATCGCTGCCAGCAGTGCATCAGCAGAAAGATTATTTTCAAAACTTTCACTATTTAAGACCAAGGGTACAAACCGCTTGCAAATTGCTTTAAGCATTAAATAAACCACAAAAATATATAAAAATGTGTTTCTAGTTAAAAAAAATTTGGGAAAAACTTTTTTCGGCCACTTTTCGAAATTTTTTTGCGGCAATACTGCACATTTTATTATTGGTGAATTCCTCTCTCTATATAAAACAATGTGGTTTTCATTTTTAGTGTTTCCGTACGCGCTGTGCGATGAACATCACTTAAGGCGGAGTGTACATCAACTTCGATATCGCCTTAGCTCCCCTTTCCCCGGAAATTATGCAGTGCCCACGAAAGCCCATGATCGCCCCTCTGCTGCGTTTATGTGCCTTGCGGCGCCCATCCCTGCTTTAACCAAACTACAAAAATTTGATGGTCTTATTTAATTATATCTGTGATGCAGGGTGGATTCTCCATATCATATATTGCAACCGCAATAATTTTTTATCTCAAACAAACAAAAATTTAATTATAATGAGTCAAGTTTTCTCAAGTGGGCCACCTAAAATCGACTTTTCGATATTGTATGGTTTATGGATCAATTTTGAAAGCTAACAAACATTGTAATATAATCGCAAAAGCGTTTTTGCTAGTTTTGATTTTTCAGCGAGTTATTCGCGGTCAAAGTTTTCTTAACGGTTTTTAATTTTTGATGTGTAAACATCTTTGCTGTAGCTACGAGTAATTTCGAAAAACAGGTAAAGCTTACGCCATAGATGCCCACGAAGCTGCTCGCGAGCACAGCGCTGTCGCAGATCCATATATGTATACTGACGTGACGTAGCAAAGCACTGCTTCAGTCGACTTTGCCGTTGGTTGTTTTTCTTCTGAATTTTAGCTCGTGGTTGCCAGCTGCGTAACCGTTATGCGCAATTATGAATGCAAGTAAATAATTTTTATTTGCGAAAATGTCCACAATGTGTGATGGCGTGCACAAATTAGAGTTTTTTATTGTCAAAAACTCTAATTCCGAATACGATTGTAGCATAATGGTGAGATATGCTGCCTACGGACCAAAGAGCGTAGGTTCGAGTCCCGAGTAGCGCATTTTTTTTTTTGTTTGGGATAAATTTTTCACCTCTCGTTTACAAAACATTGTATAAAAATGTTTATTATAGAATTAGGGTTCCTTTTCGTTGATTCAGCACTTAGGTACTATTAAATGAATTACAAATTTTATATTAAAGATTTTCGAAACGTTTTGCTTACTGAAGTAAGTTTATTGTAAACTTATAACAAATGTATTTTGCATATTGGGATATTTATTATATTTCCATATACGTACGTATGAATATGATTTTTACAGAAACATTGGTGTCTAATACTTTTGGGCAAGGCTGTATATTTATATTCAGCGTTGCCAGAATGACGATGGCATCGTCATTTTGACGATTTTTGGACTCCATGACGATGGGACGATTTCATGTCACAAAATGACGATTTTAGGAAGTACAGAAAAATATACATTTATTCGTAATAAAAATTAATTACTTTATACAAATTTCCATAATTAAAAAAAAAATTAAGGCAATCTGATTGGTTTTCTTCAATCCATTTCCAACACTGGTATTGTGGTTTTCATAAATCCTTTTATTACATTAAAATGCAACATTGCCTTAGTTCTGAGCGCACTGCCACACGAATAGAATAAGTGGTTTCATTGCTCAACATAATCTACTATCCGCCGTAGATGATCTTGTAAAGTGTATAAAAAGCAGTTTTGACGATTCTAAAACGGTGGCAGCTTTATCGTGTGGAAGAACAAAAGCAACAAGTATTATTCAAAACGCTCTTGGGCAGTACCAGCTTTAATCGCTATGTGCCATACTCCGAACAACTAAATTTTCATTGTGAGTTGATGAATCCACTGATATACATAAGTAATATGAAATTACTCAGTCTTGTAGTGAGAGTATGTATAAACTTTTCAGTGAAAGACTTTTTTTTTTGGCTTTACGCGTAAACCGTAAATAACCTTTGTGTTAGTGCGCTGGTAGGTAGGTAGATAGACATGTAATTACAAATGTAAACATGTAAAAATAAATGCAAATATCAACAACAACAGCAACGAAGCGAAGTGAAGTTTTTGTTGTTGTTGTTTTCTGCAATATTGCGACAAATAGGCAAAATAAAAAGGACCAACCTGTTTGAACATGTATGCAAATATATGGATATGCATACCTACATCTACCTATCTAATTTTCTGAGCAATATTATTATCAAATGAAAGGTTTTGAGCAGGACTTCGATATAAAGCTCTTCTAATTGTGACCTCTAGACCGGGTCTCCAGATATGGGTCAAACGTGGACTCGTATGATCTTGCATGTTTCTGAACAATACAAAACAAAAAAAAATAAAAAACAAAAGTCAAAACCCAAAACAAAAAAAAAGAACAAAATGGTAGCAGTCACAATGACAACAAAAAATTACAAAGACGATAGTCGCCTTTTAATTCATAGAAAACCAGGAAAAAATGAATAAGGAAAAGGGGATAAAAATTCGATTTCGAAACTGTTTACACATCAATGTTCATGAATACCCGTTATTCACGCTTTAATTTTTTTTTTTTGTTTTGAATAACTCGGTAACCAATGCTTCGATTCTATTGATTTTTTCGGCATTAGTTAGGAAACTTATCTAGCAACAAGATGTAGTGGTCAGTTTTTGAAATTTCAAAAATGGCATAACTCAAAAGTACATTTTTTGAAAATAATCGCGGTTTTTATAGCAGGCGAGCACACTGCACCACAGCGGCCACATATATAAATATGTATTTATGTATGTATAAACATAAATATATGTACTATGTAGTTACATGCCTGCTTGGATCCAGTAATGGGAACAATAAAAAAAAAATTAGCATAACAAAACAATTTACACACTAATAAACCTTTTTGGCCATGTCATGGATAAGAAAACGGCGATAAAAATAACCACAAAGGTTCAGTTTTCATAACCATACCATCAAATTTGTCGACATGACAAGTTGATTATGACCATAATTACATGACACAAATAGGCGATTATCTGCCACAAAAGAATTGAATGAAATGAACGAAATTTGCATAAGAGCCAAGAAGGGCAGTATGAAAAGCGCAAAAGACATCTAATACGCGGAATGAAATTTGTATACATGAATTAACAAAAATGCTGTCTTAATTTAGCTCAATTTAGAAATTTTTTGGAGAAATAAGAAAATTTGACTTCCAAAAATTAGACAATTATTTTCTTATTCAAGACCATTAACTAAATCTATAGAAAAATATGTTGGAAAAAAAGTTAGATAAATAAGGAAATATTTTTCTTAAATTTACTTAAATGTAGGAAATCTCTTTACTATAATCAACAAGAATGTAAAAAAGTTTAGTTTCAATGAATTGTAACAACAAACTACAGCAAAAAAAGGAATTGAAAATAAATAAGAAAACGGTTTCTTAAGTGAAGTAAAATATTTCTAGGTGAAATTAAAAATAAATAAGAAAATGGTCTCTTGAACGAAATAAAATATTTCTTGCTGAATTTACATCACCAAAGTTACTTGTATTTTTGTCATTTGCCATCCGCTTTGCCTATTTCTGCAATTCTCAGATTGTTAGTAAAGCATATACCAATTAGGAGTTCCCGCCAAGGCCACTGATGCGTTCACGACATACCCATTAGACTGGCCGCAGCATGTATGGATTTTTTTTGTTGAAATTTGTATATTAACAGTTCTTAAAATATGAGGTTTAGGGTTAAAAAGACGTCCTTAATTTTTTGGCCCGATCCGTTGTTGTCTAGTTGACCATCATTGAGCCCAATGTTTGGAAAATTTTATTTTTTAACCTTGAACATGATTTTTATACCTTTCATGAGAATGAAATGGTATTATAACTTAGTGCCAAAAAATTTTTGTCGAAAGTACCAGAAGGAAGCGTGGGGGACCCACCACAATATATACCGATATGATCAGAATCACGAGCTGAGTCGATTAAGCCATGTCCGTCTGTCCGTCCGTCCGTCTGTGTGAACGCAAACTAGTCCCTCAGTTTTTGATAATACGCGCGACACATTGCGGGAAAGACGTGTTTTTCGTTTTCTCTTCAAGTGCTTATCAGGATTGGTTGATTTATCTGTGTTTACGGTGTGTTTATTTTATTAGCATCGGCGGTCGAGCGGCTAAGCGTGGATCTAAGGTTAATCTGAATTAATTGGTGGGAAACGACGAGTTGAACTCCAATTTAATTGAATTTGAAAGTGTTTGCCGGGTGCATGATGTCAACATATACCTAAATTACCTATATACATACGTACATACTCCAACAATCGCTCTCTCCATAATAGCTAATGTTAGAATTTATCCAACTGTGTGTGAGCGAGACAAAAATAGTTACCAGTAGGTACGTCCGCATACAACTGTCTCTTGCCTACGGAAAACATCCCTGAAATCAATGTTCGATAGATTTCATACAGCCTAAAAGTATGCTAAGAAAATCTTGCAATCATCATTTTGTGGAACCAAAGATTACCCAGTAAACAAAATACATATCTAGAAATTTAATAAACATCAATATTTTAAAATCTCCTCGCTGAGTTATGTCACCCCCTGCTGCTCTGAAACGACGATCCAGCAAAGGTTCTCCGGTAGCTAAAGCACCAAAACTTGATGAGAAAGCAGTATTGGGAACAATTCTCTCAGCAATTAAGGATTTGGAAGAGAAAATTCAGCAACAATCAAATAAGTTGCAGTCGCTTTTCGAAGGGTTGTCTAGTAAAATAGCAGATCTAGAGAGCAAACTTGTCAGCAGAATTGAAGAGGAAGTTGCTGCTCTTACTAACAGATTTACTGAATCTGACAACCATATTGCCGTTCTTGAAAATAAACTTCAAGTTTTTGAGAACGAAATCGGTAAACTCGAGAGTGACTTAAGGAACGTGCAGAAGGCTAAACCATCTGAGTTCGCTTCGGAAGCCGTTATTCTTGGAGTACCATTTGTTGAGGGAGAGAATTTGAAGAGTATATTCAACCAAGTGTGTATACAAATTGGCCTCCTGGCCCCTCAGATACGCGATATTTTTCGAACGAGGCGTTTGCAAAATAGCTTAAGCAGCATCATCATCATTAAGTTTCACAGTCCCCTAGACCGTAATCGTGCACTTCGTGCCTTCAGTGAACATCGTAAGAGAACGAAAGCTGCTATTTCGCTTGAATTCTTTGGGCTTGAGGGTCAATTTCGAATATTCGAAAGCCTATCAATCGAAAACAGAAAGCTATTCCAAGAGGCTGTAAAATTGCGGCGAGCAAATAAGTTGTCAACCGTGTTTACTGTGAGGGGCGCAGTGTATGTGAGGACAACAAGAGATTCTGCTGCCATAAAAGTATCTACTTTAGCTGACCTGAGCGTTTGTCAAAATGAGAATGTTAGTTAAGTTCAATTACTTAGTAAGTTATTTTACGTATTATCCTAAGCGTATGTATTTTTTCTCTCTCAATTTTCGTTGTGTAAAGATGGTCTATCTAAAACTAGTTTTGGTCCCTATGTTAAATTTTCGTTGTTTTAACGTCTTTGTTCTGGTTCATGTATTCCAGAACGTCACGTAATGGTGGAATGCATGGCATTGGTGATAACAGCTCTGCGATGATTAATTTGTTTTGTGAGCAGAACAGTGGCTTCAACATTGTTCATTTTAATGCTAGAAGTTTAATGGACTTTTGAAAAAATGGACTTTGTCAGATACGTTTTCGAATTTTCCAAAGTAGATATTATCTGTGTTACTGAAACTTGGTTCTCAGAGGAACTAGATGATATCCATGTTAGTTTGAATGGTTATAAACTTATTCGGAATGATAGGGTAAATCGAAAGGGAGGAGGTGTTGCGATTTACTATAAAAATTATATTAACATGAGGCCCGTTCTAAAGTCAGATTGTAATGGTACTGAGTATCTTCTTGCTGAGTTATATAATTGTACCTCTAAAGTATTAGTAGCAACTGTTTATAATCCAAGTAAAACTTTAAGTCTTCACCCATTATTTTCCACTTTGTCATCTTATGTTGTTGATTATGATAATATAATCGTGTGTGGTGATTTCAATGTTAATCTTCTTGTTCGTGATTCGTTTAGTGTTAGCCTGTTGGATGATGTGGCTAGTGCGGGCCTTTCTGTTGTCAATATGAGTGTACCTACTAGATATGCTAACAACTGCTGCCCCAGCTTACTTGACTATTTCATTATTTCTGACACTGCTTCCCTACTCAAATTTGAACAAATGTCATTCTTATCGGACCACGACTTAATTTTTTGCACCTTTGATTTTAAACTTGAACGCTCAAATATGAATAGTACATTCACATATAGAGACTACAAATTAATTGATAATCCGAAGCTCATCTCTGTCTTGTCCTGTTTTCGTTGGGATGAATGCTGGAGTTATTCTTCTGTTAACGAGAAGCTTGCATTTCTAAATAAAAATGTTATGGATATCTACAATGAGTTCGTACCTATTCGTTCGTGTAAAATTAAGTGTAAGTCGTGCCCATGGTATAATAATAAAGTTATAAATGCAATAAAAGTCCGAAATAAAACCTACCGCATTTGGAAACGAAATAGAAATTTCTCTAACTGGCAGAGCTATAAATCAGCCAGAAATATTGCTACCAGAGTTATAAGAACAGAAAAAACTCATTACTTTAACTCCAAGCTTAATCCTGAGCTTCCACCTAGAACTCTATGGCGTAATCTCGATTCATTGCGTGTGTACGGTAGAGTAGACCCAACTTGTTGTCTTGCAGCAAACTGCCTTGATAGTGCTTTCGTGAATATTCCTGTGCACAATGCAAGTCTTAAATTTGTTCCGTGTGAATCCTTGTGTTATTCGGGAAAATCCTTTGAGTTCTCAGCCGTAACTGACTCTGATGTAGTACAAAGTATTTTTAAGATTAAGTCTAATGCTATTGGTGTTGATGGTATTCCCATCAGATTTATTAAAATGATATTGCCTTTTATCCTTTCCACTATTACTCACATTCTGAATCACAGTATAACCACTTCTTGCTTTCCTGATATGTGGAAAGTTGCCGCAGTAAAGCCTATTCCAAAAATTAAATTTCCTCAATCTCCCAGTGATTTCAGACCGATAAGCATATTACCAGCATTGTCTAAAGTCTTCGAAAGCATACTAGCTGACCAAATTAACCGGCATGTGATTCAAAAAAATTTACTTTCTTCTTACCAGTCGGGCTTTAGAGCTAAACATAGCTGTTCAACTGCTTTATTAAAAATTCTTGATGATATTCGCGTTTCTTTTGACAAAAGCCAATTAACGCTACTTTGTCTACTTGACTTTTCTAAAGCATTTGACTCGGTTGACCATGCAATCCTATGTCTTACGTTAAAACAGTACTTTGGGTTCGGTAAAACAGCCTTATTGTTAATGGAAAGCTATTTGACTGGTAGGTCTCAATTTGTAAGCACCGGACGCGAGGTATCAGAGCCAAGGCATGTAAATGTTGGCGTTCCCCAGGGTTCCATTCTTGGACCCTTGTTATTTAGTCTTTTTGTTAATGATGTGTTTTATGTTTGTAAATTTTCAAATGTACATTCCTATGCAGATGATATTCAGCTGTATTTGTCTGATGATTTTAGTAACATTAATGTTCTTTGTGACAAGGTAAATAGTGATCTTGCACTTATTCGTTGCTGGGCGAGTACCAACGGACTCTGCTTAAATGCTAAAAAGTCGTATGTATTACCAATCGCAAAAAAACAATTTCCTAGAGACCAAATTCCTCCGCTTAACATTGGCAACTTTACTCTGACGTTTGTTAATAAAGTCAAAAACCTTGGCTTTATTATAAATTCAGATTTGACTTGTCTTGATCATTTAAACTCGGTGGTGAGTAAGGTTTACTATGTGTTGCGCAATCTGAGAAAAACTGCTAGATTTACACCCGTTGGCATTAGGAAAAAACTTGCAATGCAGTTGATTCTACCGATAATAACATACTCTGAATTAGTCTATAATAAGTTGGACTCACGTTCTGCCCACAAAATTGATGTTGCGTTCAATCATGTTACACGGTATGTTTATGGTTTAAGTAGATACGAGCACATCTCTTCGTGGGCAACTCGGCTCCTAGGGTGTAGCATAGTTGAGTACCATAAGGCAAGAACTTGTGTATTTTTATATCGTCTAATAATATCAAAGAAACCTTACTATTTATACGAAAAGCTGGTTTTCTGCAAATCTGCGCGTACGCTTAATCTTGTTGTGCCTGACTTCAGTTATGTAAATTCAACAAGGCAGTTCTTCATTAGTGCCATACGTATTTGGAACTCCATCCCTGCTCCTACGAAAAATACTATGAGTCAGAACAACTACAGACAGGTTATTTTTGATTATTTTTCAACAAACTAGTTTTTCTTCTTTTTTATCTCCTTTTTTTTTTTCTTTTTCTTTTTCTTTGACCATCTTAATGTAAATCTTTACTCGCACTGTACTAATTGATTGAAATATTTTATAGTTATGTATTTCTAAATGTATTGCTTCTGCTATTA
The DNA here is from genome assembly GCA_960531455.1 of Urophora cardui. Taxonomy (NCBI): domain Eukaryota; kingdom Metazoa; phylum Arthropoda; class Insecta; order Diptera; family Tephritidae; genus Urophora; species Urophora cardui. The sequence goes on from OY482672.1 coordinate 102,751,643, forward strand.
CCAAATTTTGGAGTTATTTCAAATGTTATTATAATTGTATGTCGTGCTATAAAAGATCTTTGTATCTTATTGTACCAATTTTTTAAATAAATAAATGAAATGAAATGAAATGAAATGAAAAATGAATGAAATTCGGAATACAGGTATGTTGTTATATGCAGCTGATCATTTGTCGGAACCGGCCGAATCGGACCACTATAACATATAGAAAACAACCGATTATTCAGATATACATGAAATTTTTGGATGTAATTTGTGCATAACTTCCCCATTTAAACAGCTAAGGACATGAAACTTTGAAGTAGACGTGCGCATTTTTGCCCAAACAAGGTTACCGAAAATTGTCAAGATCGGACCACTATAACATATAGTTCCACAACATCCGATTATTCAGATATACACATTTTGGTGTATAACTCCTCCATTTTAACGGCTAACGGCCTGAAATTTTGAAGTATTTGTACCCATATGGACCCAAACGGGATTGCCGAAAATTGTTAAGATCAGACCACTATAACCTATAGCTCCCCTACAACCGATTGTACAGATAAACACATTTTGGTGTATAACTCCTCCATTTTAACAGCTAACGGCGTGAAATTTGTAAGTATTTGTACCCATATGGGCCCAAACAGGGTTACCGAAAATTGTCAAGATCGGACCACTATAACATATAGCTCCCCTACAACCGATTGTTCAGATATGGACATTTTGGTGTATAACTCCTCCATTTTAACAGTTAACGGCGTGAAATTTTGAAGTATTTGTACCCATATGGGCCCAAACGGGATTACCGAAAATTGTTAAGATCGGACCACTATAACCTATAGCTCCCCTACAACCGATTGTTCAGATATGGACATTTTGGTGTATAACTTCTCCATTTTAACAGCTAACGGCGTGAAAGTTTTAAGTATTTGTACCGATATGGGCCCAAACGGGGTTACCGAAAATTGTCAAGATCGGACCATTATAACATATAGCTCCCATACAACCGATTGTTCAGATATGGACATTTTGGTGTATAACTCCTCCATTTAAATAGCCAATACACCATTTTTTTTAATAAATCTTTCCATAAATAACCCACAGAATTAAAATTATAAATTAAACTTAATCCGGCTATGGACATACATAGGTAACTTTTCATTTCCCCACTCATGAAAGGTATGAAGTCTTCGGTACGGCCGAAGACAGCCGCGCTTTTACTTGTTTTTAATATGTCTGTTTTGAGAGATAAAAATTTTCTTGCTGAGCTCTTCTTGCATTTTCTACACCTAAAACAAAGTATCAGTACCGTTGCTTTGAGTTGCTAAGTGAAAATAACGGTACTTAACGAGCAAAAACAATCAAATTGCAATACGAAGTGAGACATTGCTGATGTTTTTCACACTGCTCTTAACGTGCTGATACAAATGTTGAAATGAGTCTAACTATTCCTGCAGGGAAGTAAATTTCCAAACAGCTGATCAGCATTGCCGTTTTGGCCACTAAAGTGGCAATTTGAACCTTTTTTAAAGCCAGGCCACCTGAACCCAACTTTTTGAAAATATGCAATATTTGAACCTTTTTAAAAATTTGGGCCACTATTGGTTCTTTTTTACTTTCAAAACTATAATTATTAAATAATTTTTAGTTTTTTCTTACATATAAGAGCAAAAAACCTCTTTGTTACTATTTTACTTTGCATTGGCAACTCCCCGTTTCGAAAGATTCTTTGTTTAATTTGTTTGCCAACAATACCCTTGAATACTTTGAAATTAGGGCTGTTCGTTAAGATAATGAAAACGCACGGAGCAGCCCAGACACACACAAACACATATAGCGTTCGTTGATCCGTAGGAAAGTGCAAGAAACGTAGGAATTTTACCACAATTTATATTCTTTGCACTCATATTCGCTCTTTTTTGGTAAAATATATACGGTTCTTGCAATTTCCTACGGCTCAACGAACGCTATAGCAGTTTTTTTTTAATTCCTTGCCTTTCTCGGGTTATTCCGTCTGCTCAACGAGCGACCATATTAACACTGCGTTAGTGTAGAGAATATTTTAAATTCCATTTTCTTCATTAAATAGGTAAACCACAAAAATATATAAAAATGTGTTTTAGCTAAAAAAAATTGGGGCCACTTTTTTTTTTGTATTTTTTGGGCCACCTTTTGAAATTTTTGAGCGGCAACACTGCAGCTGATCGTTTGACAGTTTTGCCAGAAATAGTCAGCAAAAAATCTAACTAAATATAATTAAAAGTAATAAAATATATGTATCAAAATGAGTTCAAAGAAATGTGTGAAAATCAAGGATACATCGTAACGTTAATAGTATCGTTTACCGAAAAAAAGCAATCGTTTCCGTTGAAGCTATTCAGGTTTTTACCGTTTACACAATTATCAAAATAATTTATAGTCACAAAATAACGATAATGAAATTATCAAAATAATTTCAAATTATCAAAATAATTTCATTTCGTTGGTTAGCGTTATCTTAACCAAATTTATAACCTTCGTACGGCCTGACAGGACAGGCTTATCGATGACACAATCGTGTGTTGCATTAGGAAGTGTTGTTGCAGTTTCGTATTGGAAGGAATAGGCTCGTAATGGGATAGGCTCGTTCGGAACACAATCATACATATGCTATACATGTGTATTAGTAAATGCTGTTGTAGCTTTCTGAATGGAAGGAATTTCAGTAAGCTGCCTTTTGTAATTTAGAGGTTTTACGGCCTAATAGGATAGGCCCTTCGTTTTAATTTTAGTGGCTCTAGCCTTGGTCACAATTTAGATGGATATCCTTTCTCTTTAACCGCCTGGGGTATTTCTGTTCTAACAGACTTTTAGCCAGTATGTTTGGATGATTGCCTAGTCTTGTGGCGTAGTTAGTTTGTATATTTCTTACTTCTTCATCAACTGTGTTATCCTTTAGATCCCTGCGTATAGCGGAATTTTTCACGTACCAAGGCGCCCGGCATATTGTTCTTAATATCTTTATTCTTTCTAGACTGGATTTTATGCTGAACCCCAAAGCTGTATTCCATATATCCAGGATGGTTTAATCACAATATTAAATAAAAGTATTTTGTTGTCTAGGCTTAATTTAGATTTTGGACCAATGATCCATTGTAAATTGCCTATTTTCAGCTTTGCTTGCATTATCTTATTATCAATATGATATTTCCAATTAAGCCTTCTGTCTAAGGTAACACCAAGGTAGGTGACGTAATCTTTTTGGGTTACTATTTTGCCATTAATTGAGACAGAGGGGCAGGTATCTTTTTTTAGAGTAAAAGTGACTTGTACACACTTAGATTCATTGACTTTAATTCTCCAATCTGGGAGCCATTGTTCTACAATTCTTAGATGGCTTTGCAACCATCTGGCAGCCGTCGAGGGATTTGAGTGCACCCCAAAACACTACCTTGTGGAACTCCGGCGGAAATTGGATAGCTTTCGGTGGTATAACTTTTTTGCCTTACTCGAAACTTTCTCCCCGTTAGAAAGTTTTCTAAAATAAGGCATATATTGCACGGAAGTGTACGTCTTATTTTAACTAATAGTCCTTCTAGCCATACCTTGTCGAAAGCTTGTGCTACGTCTAAGAATAGTCCAGTTCAATACTTTTTGGATTCAAAAGCCGACCGTTTTTGAGTTACTATTCTATGCACTTGCTCTATCGTACCATGTTTCTCCCTAAACCCGAACTGGTGACTTGGTATAGTCCCGTGTGTGTCTAGGATGGGCTGCATTTTTTTCAGCAACAACTTTTCAAATAGTTTGGAAAATATTGAAATTAAGCTAATTTGCCTGTCAGAGTTTAACAGATTTGGGTTGTTGCCTGGTTTTGGAACCATAATGATTTCGGAAAGTTTCCAAGATTCAGGAAAGCAGTTTAGTCGCAGGAGACTATTGAAAACGTATAGTAATAACTTAGTAGCAACTGGAGGGAGTTGTTTTACCATTTCACCGGTTATTCTGTCGTGTCCGAGTGCCTTATTTTTCTGGATGTCGTTACAGATAACATTATTCAGGTCATTTATGTTGAATTGGAGTGTGACTGTTGGTAAGCGAAGGGCATGTTCTGGGAGGAAATTGCTCCCTGGATTAGGAGTAAATACCCGCGAAAGGTGGGCTGCAAATGCAGTTCCTTTTTCTTGGTCACTTCGAGCAAAGTCACCGTTTTCGGTTTGTACTGGAGGGTCTTGCAAAACTGGCCTTTTGAAAGTTTTCAGTGACCGCCACAATGAGTAGTCTGTAGAAGATGTGGCTGTCAAGGACTTCATTCTGTTTTGAAAATCTGCTTCTTTTTTATCCTGCAATAGCATCTGGAGCTCTTTCGTGCATTTTTCCAGTTCGTATTTCAAAGTTGGAGAGCGTAACCTCTGCCAGTCTTTCCTAACTTGCCTTTTCTTGTGAATGAGATCGGTGATATCGTTTCCTTTGAAATAATTAAGGACACTCCTCTGGGTAGTGTTAGGCTGTGGGTGCGTTGATACTTTTGCTGCTACTTGAAGGACATTTGTGAAGTCAGTAACTGCAGCCTCTACTTCGGCTGTTGATTTAAGGTTGGTAAGTTGGTGTGAGAACTGATAAATTTTTTGTACTTGAGCCAGTCAGGGCCGTAGCTAGACTTAAATTTAAGGTAGGGCAGCGTTGGTTTAAGGTAGGGCGGAAGACAGTCTTGGCACTACCACCATTGAGCGCTAGGTCAGTTTTGGCAATTGACATGCATGTGAATAGAAATATAATTAATGGAAGATAGCGACCAACCGCCATACGCAAATAAGCGAGAGACAAAATTGAAGCCGAAATTATTATAAAAAATGTAATGCAACAAAAAATTTAATTTTTAAAATTTTTAATTTTAATGTGGGTCGCCTGTAGGTATGCACGCAAGTCAAGGTGAGAAAAAAACTCTCGAAAATGATTAAACGATAACCATAGAAAATTTAGACACCTCATTTTTCCAACGAGTAAAATGTTTTAGATTAGCACACAGCCTTAGAAATTATTTCCGCGATTTTGGTATTGTTCGCTCACAGTGAGATTAGTTTTTGTCAGAAAACTGCCGGAATGAAGCATTCCTTTAACCCAGCCATGGGCGATTGAGCCCATATGGGTATTTACCCGTACGGGTCGCGTCGGCTCATTGCATTGGGATGGTGAGAAGGACTGGTGGGGAGAAGGACGAACTCAAACTGAGCATATGGTTGCCACACTTGGTAATTAATTCCAAAATAGGTATTTTTTTGCGGTTGGTAATTTGGTAACTATCAAATGATTTTAGTATTTTTCTTTTTCAATATGATAAAATTATTCTAAGGTATACTTAATTTGTTAATGTTAAAAATGTTTTTTTTTTTTAATTTCTACTAAAGCTATGACCAAAGAAAAATCAAACGAACTACAAACAAAATTCATTCATAGATGTGATTTACGTTTCAGATAATTTTTTTTTGTAAACCAAAGCAGGTGTACTTATTTTAAGTTTCTTTTATCATTCGAATTATGAAGGCGATAATTTATTAGTCTGTTTGTAATTTTTTGGTTATTTTGTTGGGAATTATTATCAACATTTTTTTTAGGATAGTGGCAACTAGTATCTAGTGGGACTTTTTTCGAATAATATTCGAATAAATGTTATTCGAATAAACGAATAATATTATTCGTGGGAAAAAATTCGAATAGTACTATTCGAATAGTATTATTCGAATAGTATTATTCGAATAGTAATTATTCGAATAGTAGTTATTCGAATAGTATTTTTCGAATAGTGTTATACATATATACATACATAGTATATGTACACATGTGCTCGCTTTTTGTGCATAGACATGTAGGTATATGTACATATGTATTTGTATGTTATTATAAATACCCTGTAAAAAACTGTGCGACGAGTCTCTAAAAAGATTTGTCCGGGAGCGCTCTCTTTCGGGTACAATTAGTCTACAATTGTTCCCAATTGTACCCGAACGGGTACATATGTATACTAATTGTAGACGAATTGTACCCGAAAGGGTATCAAACGGGTACAATTAGTCGCACAAATGGATGTGTCGCATTTGCTACCTGTTCGGGTACAAAACGGGTACAATTGTGCGCTTTTGCTACCCGTTCGGGTACAAACTGGGTACAATTAGTCTCTTCATAGGACATGCTCAAACAAAAGAGAACACTTCAACCCATATAAAGAGATACAAATGGTTAGTAATCGCATGCTCCCTTGCGAGTTGTCCCGGATGTATCCCGGAGTGATCGCATTTTTTGCAGGGTATGTATGTGGAGACATATGTATGCACGTGTGAAGGGAAGTGGATTTTTTTTTGTTATTGTATGTACATATGTATGCTTTTGGTTTTTGTAGCGCCTAGTTAGTAAATTTGGAAGTGCACGCTGGTTTGTACGAGTGTACATATTTATATGCATAATTTGGGAATTCTCGTTAGTAGGTAGAACTTTCTTTATGTTTGTAGGTGCAAGGAATTCCATAAAGAGTGACAAAAAAAGCAAACACTACCCTGTAAAAAAGTGTGCGACGAGTCTCTAAAAATATTTGTCCGGGAGCGCTCTCTTTCGGGTACAATTAGTCTACAATTGTTCCCAATTGTACCCGAACGGGTACATATGTATACTAATTGTAGACGAATTGTACCCGAAAGGGTATCAAATGGGTACAATTAGTCGCACAAATGGATGTGTCGCATTTGCTACCTGTTCGGGTACAAAACGGGTACAATTGTGCGCTTTTGCTACCCGTTCGGGTACAAACTGGGTACAATTAGTCTCTTCATAGGACATGCTCAAACAAAAGAGAACACTTCAACCCATATAAAGAGATACAAATGGGTAGTAATCGCATGCTCCCTTGCGAGTTGTCCCGGATGTATCCCGGAGTGATCGCATTTTTTGCAGGGTATGTACCTACATCAGTGATACACACCGCCGCCCTGTAAAAATCATAGGAGTATATGATCCATTTTGTGGTAGGTAGGAGTACTTTCAAAGTGATCATAAACATAGACCCAAGCAAGCGACTCGTTTATCTGCATCGGCTCGTAGTTAGCCGAACATTGCTACAAAAACCGAATGTATGTATATCGCGATAACGACGAAGCAAGTGCGTACATTTGTATGTATGTATGTATGTATGTACATATGTATGCATGCTCGTTTGAACGTGCACGATCTAGTAATAAATAGACATTGAACGCAACACAACATGTTGGCGATTGCGCTAGAAAAATTTTATTATTTTATTTTTATTAAAGAAAAGCTTACATATATATGTATGTAATCCTAATAATCAAATTGAATTGGCAGTCGTTCAAATCTGTTCAGCGATTATTAAATTTCATTAATTTTAGTACCTACTCCATGGATTAATCCCATGTAGGTACTCCATGGATTAATCCCATGTAGTTACTCCTTGGATTACTCGGGTGTCATGCGGAAATCGGAGTATGTGATCCCTGCCTAGGACATCGCCATGTTAAATGGACCATATTTTTTATATGAAATGTGACAGGTTGAGGAGTACTCGGTTGGTCCACAGCGAGTACTCTATACACGCGTGCATGGAGTACTCGGCTTTTTTGCAGGGCGACTGCGCTACTTACACAAGCGCAACATATTTTTGCATTAGTGTGCGCGTATAAACAGATGTCGCATACCTATTGCTCAGAAAAAAGAAATTCTTTGCGCGATCGATGTACACAGCATGAAATTCAAGCGCAGACTAATTGGTTGTAGGCGCAGCGTTGCCAGAATGACGATGGCATCGTCATTTTGACGATTTTTGGACTCCATGACGATGGGACGATTTCATGTCACAAAATGACGACTTTAGGAAGTACAGATAAATATAGATTTATTCTTAATAAAAATTAATTACTTTATACAAATTTCCATAATTAGAAAAAAAAAATTAATGCAATCTGATTGGTCTTCTTCAATCCTTTTCCAACACTGGTATTATGGTTTTCATAAATCCTTTTACTACATTAAAATGCAACATTGCCTTGGTTCTGAGCGCACTGCCACACGAATAGAATAAGTGCATTCATTGCTCAACATAATCTACCATTCTCCGCCGTAGATGATCTTGTAAAGTGTATAAAAAGCAATTTCGATGATTCTAAAACGGCGGCAGCTTTATCGTGTGGAGAACAAAAGCAACAAGTATTATTCAGAACGCTCTTGGGCAGTACCAGCTAGAATCGTTATGTGCCATACTCCGAACAACTAAATTTTCATTGTGCGTTGATGAATCCACTGATATAAGTAATACGAAATTACTCAGTCGTGTAGTGAGAGTATGTATAAACTTTTCAGTGAAAGACTTTTTTTTTGGTTTGGTCAGTGTTGAAACCTGCGACGCTATCAGTTCACATAATGCGATAAAACAGTATTTCATCGAGAACAATGCGCCTTATGAAAACAACATGATTGCATTTGCCGCAGATGGGGCAAAAAATGGATGACGATTTATATTTTTACATTGAAGATTTGGGACAAAAAAAATCTGGCAACACTGTGTAGGCGTCGCAATTGCTTGCTAGCAGCACACACACGACTCGTATGTGTAGCCGAGCAGCTCCGTTTTGCTCCGTATTGCTCTTTCGTTCAACACTGACCTACATACCTAAGTACCTACCTATTATTTATCTTAATTGTGGTTAGGGTAGAGGCATTCGTTTTGGGCTATAGTACCATATTAAAAAATTTTGGAAAGAATTCGAAGAAAAGCGGAATTTTTAAAGTTTTCTTAGGACAGGAATTATGCAAAATACTTCTGAGAGCCACTGTATGTATGTAAATATGTATGCAAAAAACCTTAATGCTATTAAACGCATTTAATATAACCATTATTAAAAAAATTAACGGCTTACAACAGTATAGGGGCAGTTCCAGAATGTCGAACGTGACGTTCGCACATCTTTAAAGCTCAACGAAGTATGCATAGCGTTGAATATTTTTCCTCTGATTTTCGTCTTTAGAAAGCACTTGAGCAGCACTATAATCGATGCAAATGAGAAGTAGTATCGGTTTAAGGCTTCTGAGATATTAGCATTTAAAGAGTGATGGCGAACGTGACAAAAAGAAAATCAAATTTGTACCTAGATGCTATCAGAAAAGTTCAAAATTCTGCTAATTTTGGTCCATCATTTAAGAAGTAACGATTAGAGATCAAAGTAGAATAATGTAGCTCTCTACTGATGGTTTTATCGTGAAAATATATGCACTAGTTTGATTTTTATAACCTTAGGAAAAAATCTGTAACGTGACATGGCGAACGCGACAAAATTTCGCATGCGTGGTCATAACGATTAGTTCAAGTAATTTAAACTTAGAATAACTTAAATTGACAAAATTTTCTATTTTTTCGATGAAGATAGTTGTACACTAGCACAAATAGTGAACATAAGTACAATAGTTAAGGGGAACGCGTAAAATCGAGGAAAAATGAAATTCTATATTGCTAAATATTTATTAAATTCCACTGTCAATTCGGAAATCTATGTGGATAAAGATTATTTAGAAACGTTCTAGTAGATTAAATTTAGAAGCTATACCCCAAAAAAGCTATATCTGAACTATCGGTTGTATGGCAGCTATATGTTTTAGCGGTCCGATCCTGACAAATTTTGGTGACATTTTTTAGGTCCATATGGGTACAAATACTCTAAAGTTTCAAGTTTCTCTAATATATCTTGAGAAATACCTACACCTTGATTTAATTTTTTCCTCATTCTTACACAGATTCAACAATATATGGCGAGATCCCTTGTCCTTTGTCTTTATTTAAATACAATTTTAAATATGTAGGTAGGTACCTATCCATATTAAGATAAATACATATTAGGTAGGTAGGTACATTGTGTTTGCTTTTTTTGCCACGCTTTATGAAATTCCTTCACTTATATGTATGTATGTACCTACAAACATAAAGGAAGATCTACCTACTAACGAGAATTCCCAAATTTCTGGGACACTACGTACATATATGTATGTACATTGTACACTCATATAAACCGCACTTCCAAATTTACCCTGTAAAAAAGTGTGCGACGAGTCTCTAAAAAGATTTGTCCGGGAGCGCTCTCTTTCGGGTACAATTAGTCTACAATTGTAGACTAATTGTAGACGAATTGTACCCGAAAGGGTATCAAACGGGTACAATTAGTCGCACAAATGGATGTGTCGCATTTGCTACCTGTTCGGGTACAAAACGGGTACAATTGTGCGCTTTTGCTACCCGTTCGGGTACAAACTGGGTACAATTAGTCTCTTCATAGGACATGCTCAAACAAAAGAGAACACTTCAACCCATATAAAGAGATACAAATGGGTAGTAATCGCATGCTCCCTTGCGAGTTGTCCCGGATGTATCCCGGAGTGATCGCATTTTTTGCAGGGTAGTAGCTAGCCAGCGTACGTGCATACATATGTTTATACTTCCAAAAGCAAAAGCATACATATGTACATGCATACATAAATACACACAATAACAAAAAACTACCACTTCCCTTCACACGTATGTATGTATCCACATATTTATAATAACATAAAAACACGTATCTACATGTCTATGCACAAACAGCGAGCACGTGTGTACATATGTATATATATGTATCACACTATTCGAATAATACTATTCGAATAATGCTATTCGAATAATATTATTCGAATAATACTATTCGAATAGTAGTATTCGAATAATTATTCGAATATACGAATAAATTATTCGAATAATTATTATTCGAATTTCGAATACCTTTCGAATAAAAGAATTTTTTATTCGAATAATTTTTATTCGAATAGTCCCATGCCTAGTGGCAACCAATATCAACCAATATTGAGCGCGCTAATGCATATTCGGTATTGAGAACAAGAGAGCATATATATATATATACATATGTACATTAAGGTGGGGCGAATTTTTTTTTTTGGAAATTCAATTTTATCCAAAGCCAGAACGGCACCTTCCTAGCCCAGAAATAAGCCTGTAAAATTTTATTGACCTACTCGCATGTATTTTCCCTTAAATTTGGTATACATTTTATATATGAAAAGTAAGGTGGGTAAAAGGGGGTTGACCCCCACTGGGGGTGTAATGGAACGCACTGTAAAATGTATATGAAATTAAAGGGAATCAAAATACCTATCAAATGGTATACAAATATTCGAAATCGGTTCAGTAGTTTTTAAGTAATTGCAATTTAAAGAATGCATAATATAAACTTTGACCTTTAATAACTTTTGTTGTTGTTGTTTCCGAAAAAAAAGTTCACTTTAATACTCAGCTTAGCCATGTTTATCAATCCTCATACTTGGTTTTTTGCTTTTATAATTTTCAAAATTTCATATTTGTACCAGATCGTGCTTTCAACTTTGCGGGGCTGGGGGCAGTTCAAAATGTCACCCTATGGCCATAAAATTTTGTGGGGTTCATTAAGGCAACTTTTCATTGGTACGTTCAAAAAAAAAACAAAAAAAACTCCATATGTTTTCACTCCACCTTAATGTACATGCCAAAAGCACAAAGCACACTTGCTTCAATAACGACACAACACATATTTCTGAATCGATACTTAGTAGTGAGAATCAGTGTTATTTATTTGTTATGAAATTTTATGGTCATAGATGAAAATTAAGGGCTTTATTTAAAAAATATTGTTGCTTTAGTGTAGTAGCTTACTTCCATATATAGCGAAGAAGACATAAATTGGCTTTTTTAAATTATGACACTAATGAAGTAAATGGCATCGGAGTTCGAAAGCAATAGAGCGAGAAAAAACTGCAAAATTAGCGATTGTACAGAATTGCCGCTGAGGCCACTAAAGTGAAAATTTGACAATTTGAACCTTTTTAAGAGCCAGGCTACCGGAACCCAACTTTTTGAAAATATGCAATATTTGAACCTTTTTAAACATTTGGGCCACTTTTGGTCCTTTTTTACTTTCAAACCTATAATGTAATAAATATTTTTTAGTTTTTTTTTTAAATATAAAAAAAGCTTTTTTACGTTTGTTTTTACATGGCCGTTTTCTGCTACTGTTGTTGGTATGTAGATTGTAATAAAAGGAAAATTGAGAATTAAGCAAAACAAAGCTGACGGCGGTGGTAGCTCAATGGGATGCTATTGGCTTGCCAATCGAAACGACTTAAGTTCGATCCTCGGTTGAGGCCGCCTGAAGAAGTCTGATGAGGGGATGTGGTGGTCTCCGAAATGGATCCATAACCTCTACCAAAAAAATTTTTTAAATTTTTCTTAATTGAAAACTGGCCAATAGCTCATATAAAATTCACATAAAAAAGCCTCGGCTGTATATTTATATTCAGCGTTGCCAGAATGACGATGGCATCGTCATTTTGACGATTTTTGGACTCCATGACGATGGGACGATTTCATGTCACAAAATGACGATTTTAGGAAGTACAGAAAAATATACATTTATTCGTAATAAAAATTAATTACTTTATACAAATTTCCATAATTAAAAAAAAAATTAAGGCAATCTGATTGGTTTTCTTCAATCCAATTCCAACACTGGTATTGTGGTTTTCATAAATCCTTTTATTACATTAAAATGCAACATTGCCTTAGTTCTGAGCGCACTGCCACACGAATAGAATAAGTGGTTTCATTGCTCAACATAATCTACTATTCTCCGCCGTAGATGATCTTGTAAAGTGTATAAAAAGCAGTTTCGACGATTCTAAAACGGTGGCAGCTTTATCGTGTGGAAGAACAAAAGCAACAAGTATTATTCAAAACGCTCTTGGGCAGTACCAGCTTTAATCGCTATGTGCCATACTCCGAACAACTAAATTTTCATTGTGAGTTGATGAATCCACTGATATACATAAGTAATATGAAATTACTCAGTCTTGTAGTGAGAGTATGTATAAACTTTTCAGTGAAAGACTTTTTTTTTTGGCTTTACGCGTAAACCGTAAATAACCTTTGTGTTAGTGCGCTGGTAGGTAGGTAGATAGACATGTAATTACAAATGTAAACATGTAAAAATAAATGCAAATATCAACAACAACAGCAACGAAGCGAAGTGAAGTTTTTGTTGTTGTTGTTTTCTGCAATATTGCGACAAATAGGCAAAATAAGTGAATATTTTAAAAATATAAATACACGCGCGCCATCTGTTGGAAAATAGCGGTGGTTGTAACCTAATCTCATTAGTAAATATGTTGCATATATTTAGGCAGCAGCTAGAAGTTACATACCCACATACATACAGGTGAAACTAATAAAAGCGTGTTAATAAAAAGGACCAACCTGTTTGAACATGTATGCAAATATATGGATATGCATACCTACATCTACCTATCTAATTTTCTGAGCAATATTATTATCAAATGAAAGGTTTTGAGCAGGACTTCGATATGAAGCTCTTCTAATTGTGACCTCTAGACCGGGTCTCCAGATATGGGTCAAACGTGGACTCGTATGATCTTGCATGTTTCTGAACAATACAAAACAAAAAAAAATAAAAAACAAAAGTCAAAACCCAAAACAAAAAAAAAGAACAAAATGGTAGCAGTCACAATGACAACAAAAAATTACAAAGACGATAGTCGCCTTTTAATTCATAGAAAACCAGGAAAAAATGAATAAGGAAAAGGGGATAAAAATTCGATTTCGAAACTGTTTACACATCAATGTTCATGAATACCCGTTATTCACGCTTTAATTTTTTTTTTGTTTTGAATAACTCGGTAACCAATGCTTCGATTCTATTGATTTTTTCGGCATTAGTTAGGAAACTTATCTAGCAACAAGATGTAGTGGTCAGTTTTTGAAATTTCAAAAATGGCATAACTCAAAAGTACATTTTTTGAAAATAATCGCGGTTTTTCCCCGTTTTTTTCCACGTTCTCATATGTTTAGGAAAAAACACCATTCAGCAGTCTATGCGCTTAATATCAGGCTTCATTTTGCAGAAAAGAAATTTTGGTAACTTCCTACCAAAAAAAAAGTTACACCGTTTTTAGTGAAGAACGATTGGGGTTAATATAAATTTTTTTATATTTTTTTTTTTTCTACTTTACAGCTTAAAAGCACGTTAGGGGGAAATATGGAGCATCACAAGACTAAAATAATGACATATCAATTTTAAAAATCGGATCTAAGATAACAGAATTACAATAAAAAAACTATTTCCGCGGTATTTCGCGTGATCAAAAAAAAAACCCGCGTGTAGCACAGTACACGTGATAGAAGTTAACTTCTTACATCAATTTATATTCGCTCGAAAGCAACAAGTAACAAGTTTCATATATCATATGAGAAACGAATTTGCAAATACATCCCTGCAAAAAATGCGATTAATCAGTGACAAATCTATGTATATCGGGATTAATCGCACATTTTTTTGCAGGGATATTACTATGAAAACTATCGCATGTACATACTTGTGGTGTGTGTTTTTGTTTGTACAAATTCTATTTATAGAAAAGGCGATGCTTGTTCTTGATAGGTATATGGATAGGGATTAGCGATAAGGGATTAGGGATTCAGGATTAGGGATTAGGGATTAGGGATAGGGATTAGGGATAGGGATAGGGATAGGGATAGGGATAGGGATAGGGATAGGGATAGGGATAGGGATAGGGATAGGAATAGGAATAGGAATAGGAATAGGGATTGGGATAGGGTTAGCGATAGGAATAGGAATAGGGATAGGTATAAGGATAGGGATAGGGATAGGGATAGGGATAAGGATAGGGATAGTAATAGGGAGAGGGATAGGGATAGGGAGAGGGATAGGGAGAGGGATAGGGATAATGATAGGGATAGGGATAGGGATTAGGGATTAGGGATAGGGATACGGTAATCTAGGACTTTCCCTTTAGGCTTTATAGGAATAGATTTTAGGCAGAACAACGTCTGGTAGAGATGAGAGAAACTGCGATTTTTCAATATCTGTGATTTCGGTGATTGCTATTTTTAAATCACTGCGATTTTAAACTGCTATTGCGATTGCATGGACTGCTATAAAATCATCCGGAGAGATTAATTTTGCGTTTTCTGAGCGATATAACCTGTCTTCATTTTATGTTAACAAAATGATAGCAATAA
This sequence comes from Urophora cardui, assembly GCA_960531455.1. Lineage (NCBI taxonomy): Eukaryota > Metazoa > Arthropoda > Insecta > Diptera > Tephritidae > Urophora > Urophora cardui. Next base: position 102,766,740 of record OY482672.1, read on the forward strand.
CAACGTATTCCGCAGTAATTTCGCTGTTTGTAAACATTTTTCAAAGATAAATTGTAAATTCAATAATTATTTTTTTTTTATATTTCTATATACGTATGTGGTCTGCTCAAAAGTATAAACAAAAGAAATTTATAATGCTTTTGCGATTGCGATTCACATAGGTGAACTGCTTACTTGGTACATCGATAGCAGTTCCCAATAAGTAGTGAACTGCTATTTTGAAAAAGTGATCGCAATTGCGATTTTTTATTCACAGTGAAAAAATCACTGTTTGCGATATATCGCTCATCACTAACGTCTGGCGGGTCAGCTAGTTTTTTATAACAATCTTTAAAAATTATAAATGTTCATGCCTATTTAAATAAAGATTATACAATAAGTTTTACTTTTGTAAAATAATCTATTCAATAAATTAAAATTTTTTAAATAGTCAGTTTTCAGTGTATACATAATCGTAGTTGATTTTTCAATGGATATTTTTGGTAAAATTTTGTCAAAATTATTATTCACCATTGTTATTAAAAGAAAGCGTGTTCAATTAGTTTTACCTATTGTTTTTTTAATACATATGTACATTGAATATTTTTGTAAAATTTCTACATATAATCAATCTAGATTTATACCCGTTCGGGAACAATTGGTCCACAATTAGTCTACATTTATACCCGGGGACTAATTGTGGACCGATTGTTCCCGAAAGAAATCAATCCGGGACAAATCTATGTATATCGGGATTAATCGCACATTTTTTGCAGGGAAATTGCAATGAAAACTATCGCATGTACATACATGTGGTTGTGTGTTTTTGTTTGTACAAATTCTATTTATAGAAAAGGCAATGCTTGTTCTTGTTATTAGATTTTGTTTATCGGCAGGCTCATCCGATTGGTTTTTATATTGGTTGTTTGGTCGTTTTTATTTTAATAATTAACTAGTTTGTAATCCCCGATATTCGGGTGGCACTTTTATTTAATAAAAAATTATAAAGAAAATTATTTAATAGAAAAAAAAGGAACAAAAAAATTGGCTCGACCTGGACTTGAACCACCTTCACTTAAATTGGAAGCCAAGCATCTTACACAGCCTTGGGCACCACTACACTCAAGCCATTACTAAAAAATGAGTGTGTGTTGGTGCGCCTACTGTAGGATAAAGTGAAAAATTACTAAAAATAATCAGTCTGCATCACTGTAGACCTGTAGGCAAGGTTAGGTGAAAAAGAAAAAATGATTGTCCTTTCTGGAGGTGAATATAGCGGACATTACAGTACACCACACATCAGAGTTGCATATCAGTTGCTCTAAAAAACTTTAGAACTTGAAAACAAAAAAAAACAAGAAAACTGTCGTATTTGTAACAAAGTAGTGAGGTCAAGGAGCATTTTCTAATTATGCAAATGAATACACATATGTTTTTTCTATATTATTAAAATATACCACCATTCTACCACGACCTTAAAATATTTATCTCACATATTTTCGCTGTGCTGGCAACCCTCTTCTGTCGATGTTCATTTGGGAGGTGAATTTCCCAAAATCCCATCTCAAAGCTTGCCTACAGTTCTACAGTGGTCTGCATGCAGATGTTGAGCAAGCAGGGTCATGCGCGCACGCTTCGCGAAATTATGAAACAACGTACGTATACACATACATATGTATTTGTGTACCCACGTTATATGCAAACTTCTCGTAGTTTTGCTTGTTGTTTGGCATCTGCAAATAGAATAAAAGAATTTCAAGCGACGATCACCTAGCGACAGCATTGCCGTTTGGGCCACTAAAGTGGCAATTTGAACCTTTTTTAAAGCCAGGCCACCTGAACCCAACTTTTTGAAAATATGCAATATTTGAACCTTTTTAAAAATTCGGGCCACGTTGGTCATTTTTTTTACTATTTTACTTTGCATTGGTAACTCTCCGTTTTGAAAGGTTCTCTATTTAATTTGTTTGCCAACACTACCCTTGAATACTTTGAAATTTGGGCTGTTCGTTAAGATAATGAAAACGCCCAGACACACACAAACACATATAGCGTTCGTTGATCGGTAGGAAAGTGCAAGAAACGTAGGAATTTTACCACAATTTACATTCTTTGCACTCGTATTTGCTCTTTTTTGGTAAAATTCCTACGGTTCTTGCACTTTCCTACGGCTCAACGAACGCTATAACAGTTTTTTTTTAATTCCTTGCCTTTCTCGGGTTATTCCGTCTGCTCAGCGAACGATCATATTAACGCTGCGTTAGTGTAGAGAATATTTTAAATTCCATTTTTTAAGCATTAAATAAACCACAAAAATATATAAAAATGTGTCTTAGCTAAAAAAAAAATTGGGGCCACTTTTTTTTATTTTTTGGGCCACCTTTGAAATTTTTGAGCGGCAACACTGCCTAGCGACCACTTGCTTTCACGCCAGTCGAAGGCAAACTGATTATTTTTCCTAAGCGACGATCGCCAAGTCCCATCGTAACCCTGCAAAAATTCCGAGTACTCCAGTCGCTAATCCATAGAGTGCTCGCTATGGACCAACCGATTACTCCATAACTTGCCACATTTCATACAAAAAATATGGTCCATTTAACATTGCATGTCATTGCAATGGAGTATATACTCCAGCCCCGCATAACAAACAAATTAATCCATGGAGTAGCTACATTGGATTAATTGATGGAGTACCTAACAGTTAGCCGAACATAACAACAAAAACAAATGTTTATCGCGACGACGACGAATGACGTGTATACATACAAACATATGTATGAATGTAGTTATATATGTATGTATACACATATCGTCGTCGTCGCCATAAAAATTTGGTTTTTGTTATGTTCGGCTAACTACGAACCGATGCAGATACACGAATCGGTCGTTTGGGCTATGTTAGTGGTCACTTTGAAAGTACTCCAACCTACCACAAATGGAGCATATAATCCAATGATTTTTGCAGGGAAGCGCTCGTTTTACGCTGTTTATTTGTCTGTAGTAGTGACAATCGGTGTGTATATGTACAGAGGCGCTTAGAGCCCGTGCACAATTGACTTCTACCTCGCTTTGCTTCAGAGTTTTGCTTTGACAGTTCTGTTGAGCATGTGCTTTTCAAAGGGACATGTTCACAAATGAGGTGAAGCGAGTAAAGCAAGGTATAAAGTTCGCCATGTTTCAACTTTTTTACACTTTGACAAACATCTCCCCTTGTATGTGTGTATGTATGTTTGTATATGTACACTTATTTTAGCGATTTCGCGCAATTTTGTGAGAAGTGGACAGAGAAAAGTAAAAAATAACATTCGAATAAGCAGAAAAAAGGAAATTCCCCAAATATTTTACGAAAAATCAGGTTTATAAATTAAAGCAAAGAAGTGAAGTGGAAATTGTCAAAGTGTTAATTGTAGCAAGCATCTGGAATTTCGCTTTGTTTTAAGGTTTTTTCTATCAAAGTTGGAGCAGACAAAGCCAATTGTGCACGGGCTCTTATACCCTGTAAAAATCATTGGATTATATGCTCCATTTGTGGTAGGTTGGAGTACTTTCAAAGTGACCACTAACATAGCCCAAACGACCGATTCGTGTATCTGCAACGGTTCGTAGTTAGCCGAAAATAACAAAAACCAAATATTTATGGCGACGACGACGATGTGTGTATACATACATACATAACTACATACATACATATGTTTGAATGTATACACGCCATTCGTCGTCGTCGCGATAAACATTTGGTTTTGTTGTTATGTTCGGCTAACTGTTAGGTACTCCATCAATTAATCCAATGTAGCTACTCCATGGATTAATTTGAATGTTATGCGGGACTGGAGTATATACTCCATTGCAATGACATGCAATGTTAAATGGACCATATTTTTTGTATGAAATGTGGCAAGTTATGGAGTAATCGGTTGGTCCATAGCGAGCACTCCATGGATTAGCGACTGGAGTACTCGGAATTTTTGCAGGGTAGTGGAAACACTCACCGACGTACGTTTCCGTGTTCTTTACATAGAGAATTTGCGCAAAAATCAAACCCGTAGCAACGGTGAAATCAAGAAAGGAGATATGCCGTGCGTCCCATTAATAGAAATTGGGGCACAAGTGGATACCAGCTACAAGTTTTCCGCCGAATAAAAAGTTTGGAGCCGGATGAAGTCTTTGCTCACACCAGGATGTCGCCAGCTGTGTTTGAACTTCTATTAAAATTGGTAAGCAGCTCCCTGCGGAAACCCAAGCAAAGGATTGATTCCGAAGAAAGACTTTCTTTGGTGCTGCTGTAAGTATAGTTTGGGGAAAATTCGGTATAATGCGCCAGACGCCGGAAATTTTTGTTTTTGTATTCTTTCGTAATCGGGGATGTTGAAATTAGTAGTATTAACATCCACAGAAAATTTACTGAAAGTTTTATTAAAATAAATCCGGCGGGCACATTATACTGAAGCGATAGTTTTATTATTTAACTTTATGCTGCATATTATTTATTTCCTATTGCATATTAAGGTATTTGTCGCAAGGTGTATCAATACAAAGCATCGCATGGAGCTACAAACTGGGTAAATCGACAGTTCGAAAAATAATATTGGAAACCTGTGAGGTAATTTGGCAGCTCCTTTCTCCAATATACGTCAGCGAACCTACTGAGTCGCAGTATAAGGACATTGCTGAAGACTTTTTACGAAAATGGAACATTCCAAACTGTGTAGGTGCAATTGACGGCAAGCATATTGCCATCAAGTGTCCGGCACGATCCAGGTCTCTTTTCTTTAATTACAAGAAGTTCTTCAGCATTGTTTTGATGGTGACTTGCGATGCCAATTATACCTTTACAGCAGTGAGCATTGGAAGTCATGGCAGTCAGAGCGATGGAGGTAGTAGTTTTAAATAATATAATTTTATATATATATTATATATATATATATATATATATATCATTTTTTCTAACTGTAGGAATTTTCCAACTTTCAACTTTTGGACAATCCCTAATGGAAAATAATCTTCCATTTCCACCACCCATACCGCTGTCCAGAGAATCGCCTATACCGTTTCCTCATTATTTCGTCGGTGATGCCGCTTTTCCGTTGAGACCAAATTTGATGCGTGGCGAAATCTAAAGCTGCGGCTGAAATTAAACTGAAGAACTTTTATTCTCTGAACAAAAAAATAAGACTCTGAAAACAACTTTTATTTTCTAAGAGAAAATTAAAACTCAAAAAATAACTTTTATTTTCTGAGGGAAAAACATATCTCAAAAAATAACTTTTATTTTCTGATCGAAAAATAAAACTCAAAAGGAAACTTTTATTTTCTGAGCAAAAAATAAAACAGAAAATAATTGTTAAAATCAACTTTTTGGATATAACTCATAACCGTTACGGTCCCTGATATATGTACATATGTATGTATCTATGAATTCAGGTACTTATGTAGTATGCAAAAAATAAAGATATAAAATAATAAAATAGTTTATAAATAAAAAAAACGCTAATTCAACTCCATTTAAATGGCAAAATTAAAATTAAAAACTTCATTTAGTATGTACAAATTAAAAGAGAGATGAATTATAAGTTACAATTTTATTTATGGCGATCTTGCTCGCTTAAAATCCACTTTACAATTAATTCGTCTAAGTTATTTTGCCTAAACCAAAGCTGAAGCTAAAGCTGCATTTCCTTAATGTGTTGTTGGTAGAAACTGGCCCGCCGCTACTTAATCGAGAACCTGTTCTACCGTAATCCGTTGCTCACCGTAATGAGGTGATCGTGCTGAAGATAATAGTGGCCTTGAACGCTAATAGTACTTACTAAATGTTGATCACCTAACGGGTGGATATTTTTTGTCAATGCTCAAAAGAGATGATCATTCCAACATAATCAACCCAGTAGAAGTTTAGCTGTGCCACAAACTATGTAAGCTGTTATGTTAACATAGCATTATCAGCTACGTTAGACGATATATAAATTAAGCGTTGGGAGCTATGTTAACTTACATATGTAAAACTACAAAATCAGAGTTATTCTTCCTGCTGAACCTGAAATGCAACATCCATCATTCGCTGCATAGCCCGGGTTTGCTTCGTTGGATGCATTTTTAATAGAAGTGACCCTATCATTTTTGTAAATGACTCCACTGCTGGGTCGCCAGCTTCTTCCACCCGAAGACATTTTTGTTTGAAACAGTCAATGGCCTCACACATTTTGTTCGCTACAAGGGTAGTGTTACTGCGTTTCCTTCGGCTGGAGCTGTTGTTGCTGCTGCTGTTTTGTGGGTCGTTGCTGTTGAATGGGTTTTTGCTGTTGTTGTTGCTGTTTAGTGGGTCGCTGCTGTTGTATGAGTTGTTAATGTTGTTGTTGCTGTTTTGTTGGTTGTTGCTGTTTTATTGATTGTTGCTGTTTTTATTGCTGCTGTTTTTATTGCTGCTGTGTTGGATGTTGTTTTTATAGCTGGAGCTTTGGGTATTAGATGTCGATGGTGTTATTTTTGGTGATGATGCGGTTTTTGGCGATAATGGTGCTTCCGGCGATGATGAAATTTCAAAAAGATACTCAATTTCTTCCGATGGAGTCTGCGATGCTGTCTGTGATGTTGTAGTTTGTGGCGATGGTGGGAAATGTACCGCACTTGAAGACGACTCGGACGGAGTCTGTGGTGAATGGTACCGCATTGCACATATGTTTTGAGAACATCTGACTCTATAAATAATGTATAAGTGTATCAGTAAATTTTTGCTTGTATACATCTTCATTTATATACATGTGTGGATAATAGGATCTTGGAAAAAATTACTTTGGACTTTCGAAAAGTGGTAGGACGTATCAATTTGTGTGGGTGCACAGAAGTCTTTGTACAAAAACACATAATTTATACATATCATTACTTACGGTCATGGAACAATGTGCCGTTTGAGGAAGTGCATCGCATCCAACAAATACCACGGCTTGTAATTTTGCGCTCCGCTGCCTGATGGTGGTTCTACTTTTCGAATTTCTCTTCCATACCGGTCGCGGAGTGCATTCCATCTTCGGCTACATGTATCGCCTTTGAAAAAGTATAAATATATATATGTATATATGTACACTAATATTCCGATTATTTTCTTATGAATAAATAAAATGTACACTTACCACTTTCACCCATTTCTTTTCCAATAAAATTCCAAATTACGGCCTTCTTATTCTGCATTTTATAATACGGATTTCTTTTATCATACAATTCCGTCCTTCGACCAGCGAAATCAATTTTTCGTCGTTCATTTTTTTTTCTTTGAATAAAATAAAATAAATTCAAACCGCTTTGTTTCAAATAGATAAACAAAAATTAACGGCGGTTGCCTGTTTTGGTTGTCTTCGTTTTATTTTTGGTTTGGTTTTGTCTTTTCATTTAATTTTATCTTCGTTTCTTTACATCGACACAATGTTGCCATTTTTTCGTTATTACACTTTTTTTACAAACTTGTATTATTTCTATCAAATTTTTTCTTGAATTTGTTAACAAAACTAAAAGTAAACGAATAATACTAGTTCATCTGTTCACAGTCAGCAAATTTTATTCCATTATATTTGGTTATTTTAAGAAAAATTGTAAATTTTTGAAACTGCATTATATAAGAGATACAAAAGGCTCAGACGGCAACACTGTCTTCAAAGAGAGTAGTCAGCTAACACGTTTTCACGGAAAAAATCAAAACGATTTTGATTCCTACGTAGCGTTTTCCGTAAACGCAGAAATTCAATGTCGGTGAGTTTGCGTTTACATGGCATTCCCATAAGGTAGATCGTGTCAGCTGACACGGTCTACGGGCTGGCGTCGGTGAGTGTTTCCACTATTACTCTCATTTAGCAGGTGCTAAGATTTTGCCAAAGGCTGATCTTACAGCTGAGCTACTGCGCTAGTTAACCGAGCTGTATCAAACGGTGTACTTTAATTTCTGCTTGTGTTATTAACATTCTCACCACGCTTATTTCACCACAGCGCTGTTATGTACTTACACGTATATGTACATACGTGAGTGAGTTGTAATAGTTAGTTCAGTTTAAGTGCAGAATTTGACATACCCAACGCAGGTGGTGTGATGGCGCAGCGGTAGAGTGTCAGGTCTGGAAGCGAGGGGTTGTAGGTTCTCGAACCACGCGAAATCAAGGTTGATTTTTTAAAAAATTAAAAATCAACCAAAAATAGCTGTTATTTCCGGGGCCAACTTCCGTTGCATCAAATTTCAAATTTCACTCTCCATAAAAACTCTGTATCGCCGCCTAAGAAGTTAACTTCAAAAATATTTCCGCGGTGTTTCGCGGTATAAAAAAGCTTGTCCCGAAACCCTCTCGACATATGTAAGCTTCATATATAAGATTGTGATAAAAAATAAACATAGGTTTGTCCATTAATCTCTTATAGCATTGAAATTTTTCTACGGAATATAATCCGGAAAGTGCCAAAATGTTCACTAAGAAATAGGCTGTTGACTCAAAGTGTGAAACCAGGAGGATATTTAATATTTCTTTCAAAAAAAATTACAAAAAAGTATATCAAGGTCGGGAAAATTGTCATTAAAACAAATCTTTTGATCGCTATAACTCTGTCAGTTTAACGTCGATTTTAATTATGGGTTAGTTGGAAAGGGTATTTCATTCTCTCAAAACAGAATTAAATAACGTAAAAATCGAGACAGCAATGGCGGAGATATTGACAGATGAGTAATCCTACTTTTTTTCTTATCTCAAAAACTGAAATTTCAAAATATCTTGAAAACTGTTCTACTTTTGAACCATCTGATAACATATTTGGAATCAGCAGAAAATTCTACATAGGAATCTGTACCAAATGTAAAGGATATGAAAATTTTTGAAATTTTGTCGGGTAGTGTAATTTGTTCAAAAAAATTTGCCATTTATTCTTGTATAGTACAAGTTTTGTTGTCCTGCGTTTTGAACAGGGAGCGGGGGAATAATAAGCTTGCCTCGGGCGCCAAAAAAGCTCGCTACGGCACTGTACATAATACACGTAACTTATGTATTAGAAATGTCTTATAAATAGGTATACAGAATAAGTGAATATTTTAAAAATATAAATACACGCGCGCCATCTGTTGGAACATAGCGGTGGTTATAACCTTATCTCATTAGTAAAAGTGTTGCATATATTTAGACCGCAGCTAGAAATTACATACATACATACATACATATATACATACATACAGGTGAAACTAATAAAAGCGTGTTAAAAACGCTTAGTTGCATTCGTAACAAACAATAGCTCGTGGACAGCGTTGCGTGATTCGAATCAATTTTGATTTAAAATCAACTTTCAAATAAAGAATCAACTTGATTCGTGATTCAAACTATTTTCAAATCAAAGATAATTTTTATTTGTGATTCATTTCTCAAAAGAATCAAAAATACCCTCTGATTGGTGATTCAAACTGTTTTCAAATCAAAGATAAATTTGATTTGTGATTCTTTTCTCAAAAGAATCAAAAATACCCTTTGATTCGTGATTCAAACCATTTTCAAATCAAAGATAAATTTGATTTGTGATTCATTTCTCAAAAGAATCAAAAATCTTTTTTGATTCTTGATTCAAAAAATATATTTGATTCGAATCAAATTTTTGATTCGAATCAAAAATTTTATTCGAATCAAAAATTTATTTAGAATCAAAAATACTGTAGCATATCAGAAATATTCAAGTACATTCTCGGTAACTTAAAACACAAAAATGTATAAAATGCACCAAAAGTGCAACAACAGCCAAATTGTATGCTGACGCCAAATATGTACATATGTATGTACATATATACATATTTCTGATTGTCGTATTTACGTTTGTGCTACGCCGCACAGTGGTTCGGCTCCATACATTTTGCGGAAAAAATAGAAGGAGTGGTCCTAGGACATTGAAATTTTGCACAGAGGTTATATGTGAGCTAATTAAGAAATTTTCAAAAAATGGTTGAAATCGGTCAACCCCTAGGGGTACCTTCCTTGGACCTATAAAAAAAAGATTTAAATAGAAATTTTAGTTTCAGCTAAAAAAATTAAGATATGTTCACGAAACTTGGTATATGAGTTAGCCTAATTAAAGGCATTGACAGCGCCAAAAATTGTTGAAATCGGCCGCTCCCTAGGGGTACCTCCCCTGGACCTATAGTAAACATTTTTAAAGAAAAATTGTAATTTCAGCTCCAAAAATTAAGATATCTTCACGAAACTTGGCGCATAAGTTACTGTTATGAAAGATATCGACAATACCAAATATAGGCGTGATTAGCAAACAACCACGCCCACTTTTCCTACACCTTTTATTCAAAAACAAATTAATATATACATTTTCAGTAACTGAAAAGAGCTCTTGTAAAAATTTTATGTACTTAATGATTATATTTATAATACATATAATCTAAAATATAACTATGTATGTATATATGGAAAGAAAAAAAAAACAAATATAAGGAAAATGTTTAATGATTTAGCATATCCTTGACAACAGGGTCCAATTCCACACACTTTTTGTTGGGTTGTCGTCTTATGGACTTTATATAATGATCAGAACTTGCCAGTAATCGATTAATAACATCTGTATTGGTAGAAATTCTATCTAGCCTAGAAATCATAAGCCCCATTTTTTTAGTAAGTGTTAACTCTGAACATGATAAGGATTCAACTTTTCTGCTGAGAAAATATCAATAAGACTTCTTGTTGTGTGATCAAGTAAACTTTGCAAATTAACAGCAGCATATTTTTCTGTTACTACAATTTCATCCGGATAACATTTTTTTTTTATCTAATACTTTAAAATAAGCTGGTAAAATGTTTAAACAAATGTGTTTGTTGCTATTGTTGTTTGCAAACCGCAATGTTATGACGAATGTATTTAACGTTATTTTTGTTTGCATTACCATTGATTATAATAAATTAGGGTTATAATTTACCAATTTGCATTTTTATCTAACCCTCTCTGTGCCTTCATATTCGTAAACAAAAAAATGTCACATAAGATGTAAACGTTAATATATACGCATCAGCCTAAAAGCATGCTACATTTTGTCAATTTTATCAAAATTTGATGGGACTTTCGACATTTAAATCAAGTTTACATCGATTGGGGAAAATATGGGAAAAATTTTTTAACAGAAATCGATAGAAGACATTCCAAACTTTCATTTTATTGCAGTTGGCGAGTGTAGCACGCTGTAGCACACAAACTTTTTGTCCATCGAAGTTAGAAAAGGTAGCATTTATGAAGTACCATTTTTGCTGGCCTATATTTTTTTTTAATATTTGGCCGATTGCACTGATTTTTTCTTTAATTAGTCAAGGAAGTGCTATATTTTGTTTTAAACTCACAACAGGGACAATGGAGATATAAGATATAAGGAAAATTTATAGCTAAAGTTAACAAAAATTTCAAGCAGTTTTTGTTGAATAAAATTTTTCTGACTTCTGATACCATTATTTTGTAAAAAAAAATCAACTTTTTTGCAAAGTAGTCATGAATTGTTCATATTTGGACATTTTTTTATAAGACTACATCATTAGAATCTTAAAATTAGGTATTGAAAAAAATGTATTTTTTCCGCGGCTGAACCACTGTGCGCCGTACGTACATACATACATAATATGTATGTATGTGCATAGGCACTTGGGTGCATACCCTGCAAAAATCATTGGATTATATGCTCCATTTGTGGTAAGTTGGAGTACTTTCAAAGTGACCACTAACATAGCCCAAACGACCGATTCATGTATCTGTATCGGTTCGTAGTTAGCCGAACATAACAAAAACCAAATTTTTATCGCGACGAAGATGATATGTGTATCCATACATAGCTACATACATACATATGTTTGAATGTATACACGTCATTCGTCGTCGTCGCGATAAACATTTGGTTTTTGTTGTTATGTTCGGCTAACTGTTAGGTACTCCATCAATTAATCCAATGTAGGTACTCCATGGATTAAAATGATTGTTATGCGGGACTGGAGTATATACTCCATTGCAATGACATGCAATGTTAAATGGACCATATTTTTTGTATGAAATGTGGCAAGCTATGGAGTAATCGGTTGGTCCATAGCGAGCACTCCAAGGATTAGCGAATGGAGTACTCGGAATTTTTGCAGGGTATGCATACAAAACAATATTTCTCCTTCCTTCCTTCCTTCCTTAATTGGCACGTAACCGTCTAGACGATTCTGGCGGAATCCAGTAGAGTGCGGCAATTGTTTCTGTTTCGTGCAGCATGGCGCCACTCACATGTGAGACAAACTGATCGCGAAAACCAACAAAGCATTCGCGAAAACAATTTATCACGAACATTTTTCAGCTACGTTGTAGGGAAGGATATACATACATACAAGCAGATTTTCGCAGTTGCCTTAGCCAGCCATTTGCGCGTACATATGTACGTATATTCCCACAAAAAAATCTAAGCCTTTTTAAGAATTAAAACCGCAGATTTTAAGGCTTCCGAAATCAGGCCTGAAAATTATAAAGGTAGCAAATTTGTATGGCGTAAGGCTTAAAATAAGGCTGATTTTCCTGTGTTGATGTCATCACGCCATAAGGAGTACTCTCTCTCTGAGAGCACACCTTATTCCTAATGCTTATCCGCCATGCGAAATAAGGCCTAGATAATAAATAATAACATGGCATTGGACAATATTTTTATATGATATGTGGCAGGTTGAGGAGTACTCGGTTGGTCCATAGCGAGTACTCTATACACGCGTGCATGGAGTACTCGGCTTTTTTGCAGGGATTCTTTTGTATGCATACACCCAACCATAATTCATTCATCCTTTCATTCATTTATTCGTTATATATATGTATGTAAGTATATACATACATATGTATGCGCAAGTGCTTGGCTAAAGCAACTGCGAAAATCTGCTTGCATTTCCTCCCATACAACGCAGACGTTTGTGGAAATTTTAGATTTTTTGCATTTCAAAACGCGGGGGTGGTGGGATCACGTACTAAAGTATTTTTTATATGAAATAAAGTTTTGATTCAAAATAATTTTTTGATTCGAATCAAAAGTTTGATTCGAATCAAAAATTTATTAAGAATCTTGATTCGAAATCAAGTTTGAATCAAGAATCAAAAAAGATTTTTGATTCTTTTGAGAAATGAATCACAAATCAATTTTATCTTTGATTTGAAAATAGTTTGAATCACGAATCAAAGGGTATTTCTGATTCTTTTGTGAAACGAATCACAAATAAAATTTATCTTCAAATTATCAAAAATTTGATTCGAATCAAAAATTTTATTCGAATCAAAAATTTGATTCGAATCAAAAATTTATTAAGAATCTTGATTCGAAATCAAGTTTGAATCAAGAATCAAACAAGATTTTTGATTCTTTTGAGAAATGAATCACAAATCAATTTTATCTTTGATTTGAAAATAGTTTGAATCACGAATCAAAGGGTATTTCTGATTCTTTTGTGAAACGAATCACAAATAAAATTTATCTTTGATTTGAAAATAGTTTGAATCACGAATCAAAGGGTATTTCTGATTTTTTTTGAAACGAATCACAAATAAAAATTATCTTTGATTTGAAAATATTTTAAATCAAGAATCAGAAAATATTTTTGATTAGTGATTCAGTCAAATCAAAATCACGCAACCCTGCTCGTGGATTTCACCCAATATTTTTTCTGCCAAACTAATCTCAAACCCCAATTGGTTTAGTGCGATTTCCTCAGATTTTTTGCGTGTTGAAATTTTCGTAAAACGCTTGTAATATTGATATATTGTAATCAAAACGTCTTGTTTTACTTGGGCCTTGTTGGCAATGTGGAAATCCTAATACAAAACGTTTTATATTATGTTGGTATTGACTTCAGATTGGAGTGAGGTTGCTTTCTTATTACGCTTCGTTCCTGCATTATTCCATTGCTTGAACTTTGCTACAGATTCGATATTAGTTTGTCGGTTTAGTTGGTGACTGGTGGATTTTTCGTTGACAAAAGATATGTCATGAACGACTAATGTATTGGCGCATGATATGCTGTTGATTTTAAGGTATCTGTAAGATAAATGACTCACTAAGGAGTCTACTGGTGGATGAGCTACAGGATTTTGTGGCATAACAAAAAAGGGAAAATTGCTTATTTTAATATCATGGAACTTTACTTAACCTTTCGTTACTAACATGCGGTCTCACAAACCGAACACGTACCTAAAGCTTTGTGTACACCAAAGTTACAAGTTTTTCGTTCTCATTTTCTGTATGCCTTTCAGTTGGTCAGTGCTACCCATTACTGCCGGTGTGATTGGGTCGCTGCCGTGCTTTATTGTGCCTTTTTTAGAATTTCGGTCTGTGAGACCTGTGTTAGTAAATGTGTTACTTTTTGAAAGATTTTAATTTTTCATGTGTGTGAAGCATATTATCCCCATTATCCCTTACATCAATCTAAAAATTAAGACTAAGCGAAATATTTGACTCTAAAGTAGGAACATGAACAAAAAATATTTTTTTCGAAATTTTGTTCCACAAAAGTGCATTAAGTACTCCAGAAACGTCAAAACTAGGAAATGATTGCGTATTAATTCTAAACGAACGTGCTATATAAGTTTTTCGTGAGTAAGTAATATTTTCGGAATTATAAGTATAAGGCATGGCAGGTGTTATCCTTTATATCCTGTTTACAGAAATTTTCCTCCCAATTTGATAAAGATATATGCGACAAACCAAAAAAATGTATGGTTCATGAAGAAAACAAATATACAAATATTTCTTTATTAATAAATAATATATATGATTAGGGCATGGAATTTCATGTACTAAAAAATAAAAAATATGCGCATAAAAAATGCAACAAAAACTGAGAAATATGCATGAAAAATCAAAAAAAAATGCATTAATTCAAATTTTTTCAACTTCAGATAATTCATGTTTATTGAAGTTACAATAGTTAAATAAATTAGGTACAAACATTTTTTAATTCAATTTTGCTCTTACGTTGTACGTTTATACATATCGTTAGCTTAGAGTGCAAATTGTGTAAGTCCACTTTTTATGAAAAACTGTATTTTTATGTAGAACGCTAGAAAAATCAAATACGCACCACGCTAAACAAGTCTGTGATACTTGTCATATTTCTAATCGTTGTTATTCAGCGATACGCAAATTGTGTAAGTCCAAAATATTTACATGAACAGAAATTTTTTTTTTCATTTCGAAATTTGTTAATTTTTTGTCTCTCCTACAATGTTTGAAACAAGGACTTACAAAATTTGCACTCTAAGCTAGCAATATGTATGTATGTTTTTATAGATATGTACATAAATTCAGTCTTGAACATTTCATAATTTGTAAAGGTTAATCCTTATTTAACGATTCATTAGCATACACAATGAAATATTTTTTCATATTCTCAAAAAGAAAACTTTGCCGAAAAAGCTCTTATATATAGAAAACGAACGTTCTACATCCACAGAGGTAATAGTAGCATGTTTGAAAACTGCTCTTTGTCGACAGGTATGCACCGTATCGAAAAATACTAATAATAGCCGTGTTCACTCTATTCGTCGTCAGATGACTGTTATGCATGAATTTCGTTTGTATAAAACTGTCAACTAGCAAATTACAAAAATAGGCAATATAATGCGAAATATGTAATAAAAAAAAATGCAAACAACGCAAAATATGTAAAAATATGCATATATGACCAAAATATGCAAAATATGCAAAAACATTTGAATGCCATTTTTAAAACAATTTCACGATTCGCAACGATTGTTTATTTATTTTGCTCTACCTAAATCTAAGAAAAACATGTATTTGCATAGATTTCCATGCCCTATATATGATTAAACAAACCAAAATCGGAAAATTGGTAAACTTTGGAGGCAAAGAAAAAAAAATATTAAAAAATTCCGTAAAATTTTTTTTTGTTTATGGTAGTTTGGACCTTCTACTTACTAACAGAAACAATCGAAATCTCTTCCACCTTTTTCCAATATTTGAAAATTTTCAATTTTCTAAAAAGTGCCTAATGCCCTTGTTTTTGTATTATACTAGCTGTACCCGACCAAGCTTTCCTTTGGCCCACTCCCTATTATAGGTACTTGAAGCGAAAAATGGCACACTTTAAATGTGTTGGAAGTATCTAGAAACCGAAATTACCTCGGGCTGCAGAGCTCAGCTCAATTCAGATATGTAAGTTTAAAAAAAGTGAAGGAAAAAATTGATATTTTCAAAAGTTTGCCCTCTTCATGTTCTTATCCCATTTTTCTTGGCATTAGTCTCCAACTGCCTTTCCCTCTATTTTGGTAGCATATTTACACGCAGTTTTTAGAGTGTACATATGGGCGATTAATTTAAAAATTAAAGAAACTTAATACATAATATCTCAAAAAGAGAAAAATTTGGTATCCGTTACAATATTCGACTTGCTACGAGCCGATGTATGTAAATACATTAATTGGTCGGTTATTTGGGGCAATGTTAATGATCACTTTCTAAGTACTCCAAACTACCTCAAATGGATATATAATCAAACGATTTTTACAAGGATGTATAGATGGGTGCATACCCTGCAAAAATCATTGGATTATATGCTCCATTTGTGGTAGGTGGGAGTACTTTCAAAGTGACCACTAACATAGCCCAAACGACCGATCCATGTATCTGCATCGGTTCGTAGTTAGCCGAACATAACAAAAACCACATGTTTATCGCGACGACGATATGTGTATACATACATAACTACCAAGGCAGATCTAGGAAGGTAGGCTCGGGGGCGAATTCAGAAACTACTTTTTTTATTTACAAAGGTAGAGTGTAATGTCAAAATCAAAGCGAATTCACATCATGACCAATAGGAATGGGCGAGTCCCAAGCGAATTCAGATTTTAACTAAGGCGAATTATCATTTTGACATTACACTCTACCAATTACAATAACAAAATACATGGGAAATTTCTGAATTCGCCACCGAGCCTACCTTCCTAGATCTGCCTTGCATAACTACATACATCTGTTTAACTGCATACACGTCAATCGTCGTCGTTGCGATAAACATTTGGTTATTATTATTATGTTCGGCTAACTGTTAGGTACTCCATCAATTAATACAATGTAGGTACTCCATGGATTAATTTGATTGTTAAGCGGGACTGGAGTATATACACCATTGCAATGACATGCATTGTTAAATGGACCATATTTCTTGTATGAAATGTGGCAAGTTATGGAGTAATCGGTTGGTTCATAGCGAGCACTCCATTGATTAGCGAATGGATTACTCGGAATTTTTGCAGGGTATGTATTAGTGATGGGACAGGGGTAAATACCCAAATGGTAAATTGGGTATTTACCGGTAAATACTCAAGTATTTACCCAAGTACCTGGGTATTTACCCAAAATGTGGGTATAAACCAGAATTAAGAAAGAATTTAATTTTTTGGTATGAAATAGATTTTTAGTGACAAATGAAATTATACATGAACTAGCTGACCCGGCAAACTTCATTCTGCCCAAAATAGACTTTTTTATTAATTTCATTTCCAAAATTGTTATTACACCGGTATTATTTTTAATAGAAAATTAACGATTTTTCACTACTTCATTGTGTATACAACTTCAAAAATATATAATTTTAGTATTCAGTTTAAGGCTGCACGATACACAACATTTTTAGTTTTCTGTTCCGGATACTTATTTTCACTGAGTATTGGCTATTTTAACTAAGTAAATAAGAGTATTGATATAGTATACCTCCATAATGGTTTTCAGGCCCCTGCTCCAACCCTTTTAGATATATTCAGCCTCAAAACTTCAGTACGTATGGGAGGTGCAATGCCCCATTTTTCGATAAATCTTTTCTTTTTTTGGGTGAACATGGTATTGATATCGTATATCTGCATAGTGATTTCTATGTACATGCCATGCACACTTTTAGGGATATTTAGCCTTAAAAATTAAGAACACATGGGAGGTGCCACGCCCCCTTTTTCCAAAACTACTGTTTTTTTTCATAAGCATGCTATTGATATCGTTAATCTCCTGATCAATTTTCAGCTCCCAACCTAAAATACTTTTATAGATATTCAGCTTGAAAAATTAAGTTTGTATGGGAGGTGCCACGCCCCCTTTTCCGATAACCTACACTTTTATGCGCAAAAATTGTTTTGATATCATATAGCTCTGTACCAATTTCTAGGTCCCTGACTTCTTCTTCTTGATTGGCGCTTAACCGTCTAGACGATTCTGGCCGAGTCCAACAGAGCGCGCCAATTGTTTCTGTTTCGTGCAGCATGGCGCCACTTGGGAACACCTAGGGAGGCAGCATCGCTGTCCACCTGATTTTCCCAACGCAGTGGAGGTCTCCCTTTTCTTTTGCGTTCAGCGGGTTTCGATAGAAATGCTTTCTTAGCCGGAGCGCCTTCGTCCATTCTCACGACATGACCTGCCCAACGCAGCCGCTGGATCTTTATTCGCTGAACAATGTCGATGTCTGTGTAAAGCTCGTACAGCTCATCGTTAAATCTCCGTCGATACTCGCCCACGCCAACGCGCAAAGGTCCATAAATCTTACGAAGAACTTTTCTCTCGAATACTCCAAGTGCCATCTCATCTGATTTTGAAATTGTCCATGCTTCTGCGCCGTACATGAGGACTGGAACGATGAGCGTCCTGTAGAGTGTGATTTTTGTTTGTCGAGAGAGGACTTTACTTTTCAGTTGCCTACTTAGTCCGAAGTAGCATTTATTGGCAAGCGTGATTCTTCGTTGGATCTCCGTGCTGACATCATTCTTGGTGTTAATGCTGGTTCCCAGATAGACGAAGTCCTTAACAGTTTCGAATTTGTAGCTATCAACATTGACGTGGCTGCCAAGGCGTGCTGTTTCTTTGTGTGATGACAGGAGGTACTTCGTCTTGTCCTCGTTGACCGCCAAACCCATTTTCTTAGCCTCTTTATCCAGCTTGGAGAAGGCAGAACATACGGCGCGCGTGTTAGTGCCAATGATGTCGATATCATCGGCGTACGCCAGCAGTTGCACACTCTTGTGATATAAGATGCTTCCTGTATGGTTAAGTTCTGCAGCTCGTATTATCTTTTCCAGCATCAAATTGAAGAAGTCGCACGAAAGAGAGTCACCTTGTCTGAAACCTCGTTTGGTCTCGAACGGCTCGGAGAGGTCCTTCCCAATTCTGACGGAGCTGGTGGTGTTAGTCAATGTCATTTGGTATAGCCGTATAAGTTTAGCAGGGAAACCAAATTCAGACATTGCGGCATACAGGCGATTCCTATTCGTGCTATCAAAAGCGGCTTTAAAATCGACAAAGAGATGGTGTGTGTCGGATCCTTTTTCATGGGTTTTTTCCAATATTTGTCGTATTGTGAAGATCTGGTCGATGGTAGATTTACCAGGTCTGAAGCCACACTGATAAGGTCCAATCAGATTGTTGACGATAGGCTTCAGTCTTTCGCACAATACACTTGCTAAGACCTTATATGCGATATTCAGGAGGCTTATCCCACGATAATTGGCGCGTACTGTGGAGTCTCCTTTTTTGTGGATTGGGCAGAGCACACTTAAGTTCCAATCGTCGGGCATGCGCTCGTCCGACCATATTCTGCATAGGAGTTGATGCATGCTCCTTATCAACTCTTCGCCACCATGTTTGAATAGCTCGGCTGGCAAGCCGTCAGCGCCCGGGGCCTTGTTATTCTTAAGCCTAGATACTGCTATTCGCACTTCGTCATGATCAGGTGGTGGAACATGCCTACCATCATCTGCTATTGGGGATTCGGGTCGTACATCTTCTCCTTCCGCACTTTCACTGTTGCCATTATCTAGCAAGGAGGAGAAGTGATCCCTCCACAACTTAAGTATGCTCTGGACATCAGTTACCAGATCACCGTTATCATTCCGGCAGGAATTTGCCCCGGTCTTGAAACCTTCAGTCATCCGCCTGATTTTTTGATAGAATTTTCGAGCATCGTTCCTACCCGCCAGCATCTCAAGCTCTTCACACTCGCGCCTTTCAGCCTCCCTTTTCTTCTTTCGAAAAAGGCGCCTCTCTTCCTTCTTCGCCGTTCGATAACGCTCCCATACGCTTCGCGTTGCGCCCGCACACAATGTAGCCCTGTAGGCGGCGTTCTTTCTTTCCGAGGCATCGCGACATTCCTTGTCGTACCAGGTGTTCTTGTGGGCTCGCTTGTATCCTATAGATTCCTCAGCGGCGATACGAAGTGAACGAGCGATGTGTTCCCATTCCTCAGATACATCGTTTGGTGAAGGGTTGCTCTCAGAGAGCAGGAGTGAGAGCCGAGTGGTGTATTGATTGGCTGTCTGCGTCATGTGCAGCCTTTCGACTTCAAACTTTCCTTGCTGTCCTGCTGGCACATTCTTTGCTGCACAGAGGCGGGTGCGTACCTTGGCTGCTACAAGATAGTGGTCGGAGTCGACATTGGGACCACGGATTGTGCGCACGTCTAGGATGCTGGAGCTGTGTCTGCCGTCGATCATGACGTGATCAATTTGATTTCGCGTTTTTCGATCAGGAGACAGCCATGTGGCTTGGTGTATTTTTTTGTGCTGGAATCTGGTACTGCTAATGACCATGTTTCGCGACCCGGCGAAGTCGATCAGCCTCGTCCCATTGGGACTGGTTACGTCGTGGAGACTGAATTTTCCGACTGTGCTGCCAAAGATACCTTCCTTACCCACCCTGGCATTAAAATCGCCAAGCACAATCTTAATGTCGTGACGGGGGCAGCGGTCGTAGGCATGCTCTAACTGCTCATAGAAAGTGTCTTTGATCGCATCGTCCTTCTCTTCCGTCGGGGCGTGGGCGCAGATAAGAGATATGTTGAAAAATCTCGCTTTGATGCGGATGGTGGCTAGACGCTCGTTCACTGGCGTGAACGACAGTACTCGGCGGCTGAGTCTCTTTCCCACCACAAAACCAACACCAAATATACGCTCCTCTGCATGGCCACTGTAATATATATCGCAAGGCCCACATTTCTTCTTGCCTTGCCCCTTCCACCGCATCTCTTGTATGGCGGTGATGTCAGCTTTCACTCTTTCGAGGACATCAACCAGCTGGGCAGAGGCACCTTCCCAATTAAGGGTCCGGACGTTCCAGGTGCTTACCCTCAAATCATAGTCCTTTAAACGTTTGCCGTGGTTGTCATCAGAAAGGGGTGGTCTCATCCGAGGCTTTGTTGTTGTTTTCATTGGATAGGATTTTTACGTGGTGGGTCCCAAGCCCGACGCACAACCCGCCCTGCGGGAGTTGTATATTGTTACACGTTTATATAGCGAGCCGCTTGCTCCAAGACAGACGCCCGCTCGCAGCCGCACCTTCTGGTGAACAGACGCTGCAGTTATTCCCCTCAACAAGCCCTTAAACCGAATATGTCGAAGTGGCCTTGTCGAGTTGTCGGCTTCTCACTTTAGTTCACCACCAAACGGGTGTTCGGTGGCTATCCAGAGGACACTGCGCGGAAGTCGTGAGCTGCTTGCTCCGCATGCAAAAGAATCGCTCTGGCCACCCCCAGGTGGATGGCAGTCAGAAGCTTTCCCCACTTACGTGGACTTTTACACACGAAGCCATCCTCCCTGACTTAAATCCTTTTAAAGATATCCAGCTAAAAAAATTAAGCGTTGTTGGGAGGAGCCATGCCCCCTTTTCGTATAACTCCTATTATTTTGCGTTAATATGGAATTGTTATCGGTTATCTCCACACCAATTTCCAAGTCCCTAGCGTAAGCAATTTTAGAGATATTCAGCATGAAAAATTAAGTTTGTATGGGAGGTGCCACGCCCCTTTTTCCGATAACCCTCACTTATATGCGTGGGAATGGTTTTGATATCATTTATCTCTATACCAATTTTCAGCTCCCTACCTTGAACTGTTTTAGAGATAATCAGCTTTCAAAATTAAGGTTGTATGGGATGTGCCAAGCCCCCTTTTCTGATAACCCCCACTTTTCTGATTGAGAAGGGTTTTAATATCACCTACCTCTATACCAATTTTCAGCTCCCTACCTTGAACTGTTTTAGAGATAATCAGCTTTAAAAATTAAGGTTGTATGGGAGGTGCCACGCCCCCTTTTCTGATAACCCCCACTTTTCTGAGTGAGAAGGGGTTTGATATCACCTACCTCTATACTAATTTTCAGCTCCCTACCTTAAACTGTTTTAGAGATAATCAGCTTTAAAAATTAAGGTTGTATGGGAGGTGCCACGCCCACCTAACATTTTTTAATTTTTTCTTCGACTAAACCTTCGCGGGGTAACAACAAACAAACCCCCCTAAGGAAGTATTTGATTTGGTTCAGCCGTTTTCAAGTTTTAGCGTTTCAATTAAATACCAAATCATTTTTATATATATAGACTAGCCTGTACCCGCGGCCTTGTCCGCAACTACGGAGTCCCCTTTCAACATTGTAGATAAGAATTCAGTTGTCGAAGTCCACCATAAAGAGAAAAAAAAATGTTAACTCATGGGTTTGAATATGTATTACCAAAAATTAATCTTAATGGATTCATTGAAGACAAAAGTATACGTAGTCGTGCCGAGTAATGTGAAAAGGCCCAAAGATGGTTATAGAAGAGGCTGTAAGAATAAACGCAAAGAAAATATTTAAATTCTTACCTGTTTTTTTATTTTTTGTTTTTGCGGGTGGGCAATGCATCATAATTGATACCGTCGCACCAACCGTGTGTGCATAGACTAAAAAACTTCCCCTTGTTGGTTAATTTTAAGGATTTTGGGCAATCACATTTTCACCGATAACTCAATCATCGATAAATTTATCGAAACATATCGAAGTCCAAATGAAACCTGCGGCCTTCCCCTTTCGTTTGATACCCATACTGTAGTGTAATTTTAATGTGTTTGGGCAATAACATTTTCACCGATAACTCAGTTATCGGTCAATTTATCGAAATATATCGAAGTCCAAATGAAACCTGGGGCCTTCCCCTTTCGTTTGATACCCATACTGTAGTGTAATTTTAATGTTTTTGGGCAATAACATTTTTACCGATAACTCAGTTATCGGTCAATTTATCGAAATATATCGAAGTCCAAATGAAACCTGGGGCCTTCCCCTTTCGTTTGATACACATACTGTAGTGTAATTTTAATGTTTTTGGGCAATAACATTTTTACCGATAACTCAGTTATCGGTCAATTTATCGAAATATATCGAAGTCCAAATGAAACCTGGGGCCATCCCCTTTCGTTTGATACCCTTACTGTAGTGTAATTTTAAGGTTTTTGGGCAATCACATTTTCACCGATAACTCAGTCATCGATAAATTCATCGAAATATATCGAAGTCCAAATGAAACCTGGGGCTTCCACTTTCGTTTGATACCCATATTGTAGTGTAATTTTAAAGTTTTTGGGCAATAACATTTTCACCGATTACTCAGTTATCGATCAATTTACCGAAATTTATCGAAGTCCAAATGAAACCTGGGGCCATCCCCTTTCGTTTGATACCCATATTGTAGTGTAATTTTAATGTTTTTGGGCAATAAAATTTTCACCGATAACTCAGTTATCGATCAATTTATCGAAATATATCGAAGTCCAGATGAAACCTGGGGCCCTCCCCTTTCGTTTGATACCCATATTGTACGATCTTTCTATACCTATGTGCGAAATATCATAAGTATAGTTCCAGTATACTCAGATTTATATGGAATAAAAAAAATATCGAAAAGTAACGGTCCCTAGCAGGGTCGGAACCCCAAAATTAAAAAAAAAAAAAATAGCCTATACTTCCTTCCAGACAATAACCTGTCTGCGTGCCAAATTTCAACAAAATCCGTCTTGCCATTCTCAGGTTTTTGAGGAACAAAAGCAAACGTCTGGACATCCAAACATCGCTACATTCGTATTTATAATATTAGTAAGATTAGTCATAATCGCTTTCGCTATCAGTATCCGATAAAAACTCATATCAAGTAGAGTGCGTGATTCCCGTTGAAGTTGAAGAGATTTCGTCTTGAATACCTTCTAGTGAAGAATTAATGGCATTTTCGAATTGAGTGGAGTGCGTATTTTCTGCTGAAGGTGGTGAACAGCTAATCTGCTTAATTGCGTGCTGCCACAAATTCCTTTCCACCAAGTTAATGGAGAAATCTCATCCGAACAGCTCCAGGCAAAAGTTTTTGCCCAGAAGTCAATTTTGGCGTTGTAATTGGCAAAATTTGTCATTATATTTATGTTTAGCGCCTGTGACATTGTGTGAATGAATTCCAATGCACCTACTTCCTCAGACGGATCAAGATCACTTCCAAACTCCAATCAAGCTTACTTTTAATTTCATTGAACGCGAAATATACCCTGGTATATTATATTCTTTGGATTCGAGCTTACATAATAGAATAGAAATAACTTCCCCATCTTGTTTTGGGTCGTAGTTTTACTTGTTCACCGATTTATTTTTCTTGTACAATTCTAGCTAAAGTTGCTGTTTTTTATTTACAACAGATGAGCAGGGCCGCGAAGAGGGGGGGGGGGGGCAGCCAGGGCAATCGCCCTGGGGCCCGGAAGGCTTTTGGGGGCCCGGAAAGGCAAAGCAGTATTGACAGTACTCGAACTAGGATTTCATAGATACATACATAGGTATTTTGTTGCTACAAAAAATTGTTTTAAAATTGAAGTGTTTAACTTACCCAAATCACCAAACTAAAATTATAGGCATCCAATCAAATATTTACCTTGTTTATACATGGACAAATCCTAGAAAAGTGAGTTGAAATTGAGGAAAATCGACTTTGATTTAGAGTTTCCAAAGTACCGCAATTGGTAAGGTGGTGAACCAAGCTTCTCAGAAATATTTACTTTATAAATGAAAAATGTTGGTAACAGTGAACTGCACAAGCAGATTGAATTTTCAAACAGATTGTTTTGTACAAGCAAGCAACGAAACAAACAATCTAAGCGCCGCTTGTAACTTAACAATCACAAGCGCGCTTGGGATTGTTTGCATTTTTTCAATCTAAGCACTGCTTAGTTTGTTTAAAAGCAAACAAGCTCTTGCTTGTTTGTTTAAAAGCAAACCAAGCTAGCGGTTGCTTGAAAAAAAAAATTCAATCATTTTCAAGCAAATTTCAATCAAAAGCAAGCAGGCTGGAGGAGATTTTCAATTTTTCAAAAGCAGATTTAAGAAGATCTTTCAATCATTGGATGTGAAGGAATAGGCGCACAGAAATGGAAGATGAACTCAATTCTACCAGTATTTTTCTGCAGATAATTGTAAGAAAATGAAGGACAAAGCCTTTTGTACATATTTAAGCATGCATATACCCTGCAAAAATTCCTGGTTGTTGACAAATCAGGTCTAAAAAAGGTGTATGCTGGCAGGACTGCTTCTGTTATGCACTCACTCTGTCTACTCCTAACTTTCTAATACATGACATCAACAAAAGAAAATCAGCCTTATTTCAAGCCTTACGCCAAACAAATTTGCTACCTTTATAATTTTTTGGCCTTATTTCAAGCCTTTAAATGTGCTGTTTAATTCTTAAATAAGGCTAAAATAGTTTGATGGGTATGTTCGCAAATTTTGCGACCAGCAGTTTTTATATGTAAAGAGTCTTGTCGAAATGTTCAACATTCGACCCAAAAAAAAAAAAAGAAAATTTGTATGTATGCACGTAAATGTATGTTTATGAGTACGACATTGAAATTCCCAAAGGAACTAAGAAATTATGGAAACAAATAACTAGCGGGAATGTGACAAAAATGCAAGTAGCTTAATTGTCATTAGATCCTCACCAGCTTGTAAGTGGTCAATTGAGTAATCATTCCAATGAAACTACTGCTGTATGTAGTATTATTATAAGCAAATTCACTTTTGAAACATGGAATTTAAAGAAAATCTGCCATCATTGTACCTGAAAGAGTAGGCGCACAGAAATGGAAGATTAACTCAAATATGATCTAGTATTTTTCTGCAGATAATTGTAAGAAAATAAAGGACAAAACCTTTTGTACATATTTAAGCATACATATACCCTGCAAAAATGCTTGTTGTTGACAAATCAGGTCTAAAAAAGGTGTATGCTGGCAGCACTGCTTCTGCTATGCACTCACTCTGTCTACTCCTAACTTTCTAATACATAACATCAACAAAAGAAAATCAGCCTTATTTTAAGCCTTACGCCATACAAATTTGCTATCCTTATAATTTTCTGGCCTTATTTCGGAAGACTTTAAATGTGCTGTTTAATTCTTAAATAAGGCTAAAATATTTTAGTGGGTATGTCAGCAAATTTTGCGACCAGCAGTTTTTATATGTAAATGGTCTTGTCGTCGAAATGTTCCACATTCGACCCAAAAAAAAGAAAATTTGTCTGTATGCACATACCACATGTATGTATGTATATACATTCTGTTTTCTATACGCATCAGTATTTTATCCTTTTGTCAACAAAGGAAAATATTTTTGTATGTAAATATGTACATATGAATGGCCTTGTGTAATTACCTATCCTCTATTTGCAAAGGCGTCAATATTCTAACCTTTTTGTATTCTATACCTACTTTGTTAAAAAACCAAAATATACATATGTATGTATATACATGTATGGCATTCTACCTACTTTTGTAACAGACCAAAATACATATCCCGGAAAAAAAATGTGCGAATAATCCCGATAGAGATTTATCCCGGATTGATCTCTTTCGGGAACAATGAGTCCACAATTAGGCCTCGATTTTTCCCGAACGGGTATAAATGTAAATTAATCCCTTTCATACCGAACGGGAAAAATCAATTACAATTATACACTCAATACTGACTATTTAAAAAATTTTTAATTTATTGAATAGATTTTTTTACAAAAGTAAAACTTATTGTAAAATATTTAAATAGGCATGAACATTTATAATTTTTAAAGAAATTTTATAAGAAACAGCCTTGGCTAACAACTTTGAAAAATTTTTCACATGTCTTTTACACTCGCATAACGCATTCTCAAAACTTAAAATATTTTCAGAAAATTCTTAATTCTTTTAAAAGATTTCACTACACGATAAAAGCTAATTCTATAAACTTTCTTCTAATATACATATATAACAATTTATAAATTTTAGACATTTTCATAAAAAATGGCCTTGGCTTACTACTTTGGATGAAAGCGATTAATCTACATTTGTACCTGTTCGGGTATACAAATTGAACAATTAGTCTCTTCAAAGGACATGCTCGAATAAATACGATCAATTCGCTCCATATAAAGGGATGTAAACTTGTATTAGTCGCATGCTCCCTTGCGATTGATCCCGGACACGTCCCGGAGAAATCGCATTTTTTGCAGGTATATTTACGTTCGCCGGATATTCCACTTTGCTCATAAAAACTCATAAAAACACACTCATGCATATGTACATATGTGCATACATACAAATTTTCTTTTATTTGGAGACAAAAGGGTGGATTGTTGAATGTTTCGACAAGACCATTTACATATAAAAAGTATTGGTTGCAAAATTTGCGGGTATACCCACCAATAACGAAATAAGGCCACAGAATTATAAGGACAGCAAATTTGTATGGCGTAAAGCTTAAAATAAGGCTGATTTTCTTTTGTTGATGTTATGTATTAGAAAGTTAGGAGTAGACAGAGTGAGTGCATAGCAGAAGCAGTGCTGCCAGCATTCTCCTTTTTTAGACCTGATTTGTCAACAACAAGCATTTTTGCAGGGTATATGTATGCTTAAATATCTACAAAAGGTTTTGTCCTTTATTTTCTTACAATTATCTGCAGAAAAATACTAGATCAGATTTGAGTTAATCTTCCATTTCTGTGCGCCTACTCTTTCAGGTACAATGATGGCAGATTTTCTTTAAATTCCATGTTTCAAAAGTGAATTTGCTTATAATAATACTACATACAGCAGTAGTTTCATTGGAATGATTACTCAATTGACCACTTACAAGCTGGTGAGAATCTAATGACAATTAAGCTACTTGCATTTTTGTCACATTCCCGCTAGTTATTTGTTTCCATAATTTCTTATTTCCTTTGGGAATTTCAATGTCGTACTCATAAACATACATTTATGTGCATACATACAAATTTTCTTTTTTTTTTGGGTCGAATGTTGAACATTTCGACAAGACTATTTACATATAAAAACTGCTGGTCGCAAAATTTGCGGACATACCCATCAAACTATTTTAGCCTTATTTAAGAATTAAACAGCACATTTAAAGGCTTATGAAATAATGCCAAAAAATTATAAAGGTAGCAAATTTGTTTGGCGTAAGGCTTGAAATAAGGCTGATTTTCTTTTGTTGATGTCATGTATTAGAAAGTTAGGAGTAGACAGAGTGAGTGCATAACAGAAGCAGTGCTGCCAGCATACACCTTTTTTAGACCTGATTTGTCAACAACCAGGAATTTTTGCAGGGTATATGCATGCTTAAATATGTACAAAAGGCTTTGTCCTTCATTTTCTTACAATGATCTGCAGAAAAATACTGGTAGAATTGAGTTCATCTTCCATTTCTGTGCGCCTATTCCTTCACATCCAATGATTGAAAGATTTTCTTAAAAATCTGCTTTTGAAAAAGCGAAATAAACGCTGATTGAAAATCTCCTCCAGCCTGCTTGCTTTTGATTGAAATTTGCTTGAAAATGATTGAATTTTTTTTTTCAAGCAACCGCTAGCTTGGTTTGCTTTTAAACAAACAAGCAAGAGCTTGCTTGGAAATTTTTCAATCAGCTTGTTTCGCTTTTAAGCAGATTGAAAAAATTGTAAACAAGCTATTGCTTGTTTGTTTAAAAGCAAACCAAGCAAGGGAAAAAATTTCAAGCGCTTGAAAGGGCAAACAAGCTGCTTGTGCAGATCACTGGTTGGTAACCCTGTTTAAATTGATTTCAAAGAGTTAAGGTATACAAAATTTAAAAAAATTATTAAAAACAATACCATTATCTATCTAATATTATTTCCATGATTTTATAGTTAGATACTAGAGTTATTACCAGGAACAAGTGCAAGAAGGATTAAATAAATAAACTGACATTGCGATTAAATTTAGTTTTTGTAGAATTATCAGGATCTGTCGGAAGAAGAGTTCAGAGAAAAGGCAACGGCATTCTGCACGATTTATGGCATAGATATTTCTACGGATCTAATAGATGAAATCATTTATCTCAAAGCCATCCACTTAACAAATTTGGGATGTGATTCGCTGCCACCATTACAACTTCTGAACAAACCTCATAACTTTAAGATGGAAGTATTATTTCCTAACATCTGCATAGTATTAAGAATATTTTGCACACTTGCAGTCAGTGTGGCTGAAGGGGAGCGTTCTTTCATTCTATTGTCTCGCGTGAAAAATTTTTTGCGTTCTACTATGAGCCAAAATAGCTTGACAAGCCTTGGAACATTGGCATTGGCGTCCAGCCTTGCTCGCAGCATTAGCTTTGACTCAGTAATTTCCATATTCGCAGACCAAAAAGCACGGAAGGTTTTCCTTGGATGATTCAAGCTCTTAAAATGTATTTAAAAAAGTTAATGTAAGCAAATCAAACAATGAGATCTAACATTTCATTTATGTATGTATTGGGGTCTATACACAGTGCGTCTGACTCGCGAGTCATCTGTGTACGTGTTGACTCGCTGTCATTCTGGGCTCACTTGCGTCATTCATTTGTGAATAGTTTTCATTGCAGAAGGTTCGAAATGAATATCTCAGACGACCTGTATACTTCGATGAATTCAAGTAAAAAAAATTTAATCTTCCTCAATATCGAACTTATTGGTAAACATTTTTGAAAATAAAATATATTTTTTCTTTTCGTTATTTATTTTTTAAACGGTTTGGAAATTAACTGACAAAATTTGACAGGCGAGTCACAGCAACATATCAAAAAAATTTTGATTTTCTTGAGTCATGCCAGAGTCATGTCGGTGTAACTACTACATGCGCATTTTCACTAATACACCTAAACTGACTCTTGAATCAGACGCATCGTGCATAGACTCTATATGTAAGTGCTCTAGTAAATCTTATTTTATATGAAATAAAACTGACAATGTGAATTGAAAAATTTTTGTATGTTATTTTTTTACTAGATTGAATATATTTTTTAGGGGGGCCCGTAAACGCGAACTGTCCCAGGGGCCCGGCTCGGCTCTCTGCGGGCCTGCAGATGAGCAATTCTCCTGTAAGGTATCGCATTTTAAAAAGTCCTGACAAATTAAATAAAGGCTATGCGCTACACAACCCACAGGCACAACATTCGGGTGGGCTTCTTTTACTATTTTGAACGCCTTTTGCATATTTGCAGCATTGCCATCAATTAACACGAACAACTTTTGTTCACCGTATTTCTTCATGATTTAAATAATTTCCTGTGATAAATAGTTAGCTGTATGCTGGTTGGCCTGTGTTGACAGACTTTTCACAAATACAGTTTCTGGCTTTGATATGAGAAAGTTTACAACACCTTCATTTCGAGTGTGACTCCATCCATCACATTGAATATGTAAAAAATTTGCTGCTTTCAGTTCCGGAGTAATGTCTATACTTATTTCGTTATAAATTGTATTACGTTGTAACGCTTTTTGATTTAGTGTGCGATATGTTCAAAATAAATTCGAAAATGTCCACATTTCTCTTACGCTACGTAACAACGAGTATTCGTTATTCAAATAAGTATTTACCCACAATTAGGTAAATACCCGGGTATGAAATTGGGTATAAATGGGTAAAACCCAGCATTGGGTAAATACCCAGGTGTAAACCCATCACTAGTATGTATACATCTGTGTACTTATGTACATATATACATAAATATTTTCATACATACATACATATGTACATACATATGTACACCCAGAAAAAAAATAGTGTGAAATCAACCAAAAATCAACAAATTTTGTGGTTAATTTTTTTCAACACGATGCTTAATGTATGCTATCATGTAATCGTGTAAATTTAACACTACTGTCAAGTGTTAGTTTAACAGGATGACAACTGTAGAATTAACACTAAAAATTATTGAGTCTTCCTGTTGATTTTACAATTTTAACTAGTTAATGTTACAATAAAAGCGTGGTAAAGAAGAGGAAAAAGAAAATATTGAATATCAAAAACTTTTAGAAACAAAAATGCAACCCACTTTTAACTTACCTGCGAACTAAAAAAAATAAATGGAAAAACCATTATCACGCACTGCCAATGATGCTAAACTCCCATCATTGCCACGGCACAAAATTTTCTTTTTGTTAAAAAAAAAATGATATTAGTTTGTGTTTTGCACGAACAGGAGAACTTCAAACGTTGAAAAAATTGTGTATGTTTCAAAATAGTTTTGACGTTCTTTTTAACACTTTTTTAGATTATATTGACACTATCATCGTGTTGAATAAACCAAAATTCCAAATGAAGTTTATGTTTGAACATTGTTTCGTGTTATATCAACCAACTTTTATTGTTAATTGTGGTTCTTGTTGTTTTAACATTTGTTTTCATGTTGTATTAACACTAAAATTGGGACGTAATTTTTCTAAAATTTTGTTTAGTTTATATTGACACTATCATCTTGTTAAATAAACAAAATTCCAAATGGCATTTAGGAATAAAATTTTATATTTGAATCATCTTGTATATTTTAAAATTTCTTCATGTTGTATCAACAATAAAATTTGGTTGAATTTACCAGATTTTCAGATGACAGTTAGAAAGCCAAAATCATTTTTCAAACATCGTGTATTTTGAAAAAATTGTTGCTGTTCTATATGTAAAGATCAATCGTGTTAATTTTACATGAATCGTGTTGATGATTTTTTTTCTGAGTGTACGAATATGAGCGGTGAAAGTATCTGTCTGAAGAGGTATCGTCATTTTAGAGTCTCCTAAGTGATATATCCAAATTTCGGCCATTATAAAATGACGAAAGTAAGGTGTCATTTTTGGAGTTTTTAGGGTGTCTGGTAGGGGTTTATCCCCATGGAAAGTGTCTGGCTGAAGAGATATCGTCTTTTTAGAGTTTCCCAAGTGATATATCAAAATTACAGCTTTTATAAAATGACAAAAGTAAGGTGTAATTTTTGGAGTTTTTAGGGGTGTCTGGTAGGGGTTTATCCCCATGGAAAGTGTCTGGCTGAAGAGATATCGTCTTTTTAGAGTTTCCCAAGTGATATATCAAAATTACAGCTATTATAAAATGACAAAAGTAAGGTGTCATTTTTGGAGTTTTTAGGGGTGTCTGGTAGGGGTTTATCCCCATGGAAAGTGTCTGGCTGAAGAGATATCGTCTTTTTAGAGTTTCCCAAGTGATATATCAAAATTACAGCTATTATAAAATGACAAAAGTAAGGTGTCATTTTTGGAGTTTTTACGGGTGTCTGGTAGGGGTTTATCCCCATGGAAAGTGTTTGGCTGAAGAGATATCGTCTTTTTAGAGTTTCCCAAGTGATATATCAAAATTACAGCTATTATAAAATGACGAAAGTAAGGTGTCATTTTTCGAGTTTTAGGGGTGTCTGGCAGGGGTTTATCCCCATGAAAAGTGTCTGGCTGAAAAGATATCGCCTTTTTAGAGTCATCTAAGTGATATATCCAAATTTCAGCCATTATAAAATGACGAAACTAAGGTGTAATTTTTCAAGCTTTTAGGGGTGTCTGGCAGGGGTTTATCCCCATGAAAAGTGTCTGGCTGAAGAGATATCGTCTTTTTAGAGCCTCCCAAATGATATATAAAAATTACAGCCATTATAAAATGACGAAAGTAAGGTGTAATTTTTGGCCACTTTTTACAGTGGGAATGCAATGAATGGGAATGCATTCACCTTTGCATTCGCATTCACTATTGAATGGTAGTGCAAATCACATTTGCATTCCCATTCACTACTGAATGGTAATGCGAACCACATTTGCATTCCCATTCACCACTGAATGGTAATGCGAACCAAATTTGCATTCCCATTCACTACTGAATGGCAATGCGAACCACATTTGCATTCTCATTCACCTCTGAATGGCAATGCAAGCCAATTTTGCACTTCCATTCACTATTGAATGGTAATGCACTTTGAATGGTAATGCAAAAATGCCCATCCTTGATATATATATATCGCCCGTTTTATGCAATAGGGATTTAACTCGAAGTTTTCGATTTCTGGGATTTTGCCATATATTTCAATAACTGGTTAGTGCCTTTGAGTCTAGTCTTATAAAATACTCAAAAAGATAAAAATGGCGGAAATAGAAGTGATTTTGTAGTTAGTCGTAGAAGGAAACTATTTGAAATTATAAAACTTTATTTGCGTTTTCCCAAAAAATATTTGTTTTGAGTTAAATCCCTATTGCATAAAACGTGCGATATATACATCCATATACTAGCATCTTTGATCACACTACAGCATAGACCCTGCAAAAATTCCGAGTACTCCATTCGCTAATCCATGGAGTGCTCGCTATGGACCAACCGCTTACTCCAGAACTTGCCACATTTCATACAAAAAATATGGTCCATTTAACATTGCATGTCATTGCAATGGAGTATATACTCCAGTCCCGCTTAACAATCATATTAATCCATGGAGTACCTACATTGGATTAATTGATGGAGTACCTAACAGTTAGCCGAACATAACAACAAAAACCAAATGTTTATCGCGACGACGACGAATGACGTGTATACATTCAAACATATGTATGTATGTAGCTATGTATGGATACACATATCGTCTTCGTCGCGATAAAAATTTGGTTTTTGTTATGTTCGGCTAACTACGAACCGATGCAGATACACGAATCGGTCGCTTGGGCTATGTTAGTGGTCACTTTGAAAGTACTCCAACTTACCACAAATGGAGCATATAATCCAATGATTTTTGCAGGGGATGCCCACACAAATACAGTCTCATTTTGTCGAAGTGTTGATGCATGGCGTTTGGTCGCTAGAAACGTGAGTTGCCACTTCTCTGTAATGGCACCGAACTGAGGTGTTTTTTGTTTGCTAATGATGATTTTAGGCTAATGATAATTTTCCACCTTTGTTATTTAAAATACTTGTACGTAAATACATCTCACACTCAAATGATAAATATAAATATACAGCCTTGCCCAAAAGTATTAGACACCAATGTTTCTGTAAAAATCATATTCATACGTATGTATATGGAAATATAATAAATATCCCAATATGCAAAATACATTTGTTATAACTTTACAATAAACTTACTTCAGTAAGCAAAACGTTTCGAAAATCTTTAATATAAAACTTGTAATTCATTTAATAGTAACTGCTGAATCAACGAAAAGGAACCCTAATTTTATAATTGCATTTCACGTTTGGAAAGAAATTCTTAATAAACATTTTTATACAATGTTTTGCAAACGTGAGGAGAAAAATTTCTCCCAAACAAAAAAAAAATGCGCTACTCGGTACTCGAACCTACGCTCTTTGGTTCGTAGGCAGCATTTCTCACCATTATGCTACAATCGTATTCGGAATTAGAGTTTTTGACAATAAAGAACTCTAATTCGTGCACGTCATCACACATTGTGGACATTTTCGCAAATACAAATTATTTACTTGCATTCATAATTGCGCATAACGGTTACGCAGCTGGCAACCACGAGCTGAAATTCAGAAGAAAAACAACCAACGGCAAAGTCGACTGAAGCAGTGCTTTGCTACGTCACGTCAGTATACATATATGGCTCTGCGACAGCGCTGTGCTCGCGAGCAGCTTCGTGGGCATCTATGCACTACAGCCTCACGAAATGTACAAGACCCAGCTGGAAAACGCGTAATGCATTACATTTTTATACTCAGCTGTACTAGTACACAGAGTATTATAGTTTTGATTTCCTAACGGTGGATTGTAACAGAATGAAATAATCGAGATAGATATAGACTTATATATATCAAAACGATCAGGGTGAAAAGAGAAATCGATTGAGCCATGTCCGTCCGTCTGTCCGTCTGTGAGCACGATAACTCGCGCAAAAATTGAGATATTTTGATGAAATTTGAAATGTAAGTTGGTATCAAGACAGGAACGGATGGTATTGAAAATGGGCGAAATCGGACCATGACCACGCCCACCTCCCCTATATGGTAAAAATCGGAAATTTTGTATCTCAGTCACTAATAGAGCTAGAGTGATAAAATTTTACACACGTATTGAGCTCAGGCCCTTATGAAGAATATGGTGAAATTTTGGAAAATGGGCGGTGCCACGCCCACTTATTAAGGGGCAAACATTGAAAGTTTTATGAGTCATAACTCAGAAACCGTTGATGATATATCGATGAAATTTGGTAGGCGTGATATACTTACTTAGGCAAATGTTTGGACGAAAATTGCCAAAATCGGTTGACGACCACGCCCACTTTTATATATGGGTATTATAAAGTGACCTAATAAAAGCATTTTAAGCGATATCTCTGTCAAATATAAAGATATATCATTGAAATTTTATGGAAGGTGTCCAACTATGGACGTAAAACAAAAAATACAAAAATTTTGGAAAATGGGCGTGGCACCGCCTCCTTTTAGAAGCAGGAATATACGAGATTTCTGAGCCCATAACTCGACAAATAATCAATATATTATGACGAAACTTGGTCTATACACTTTCACTACTTGTAGTAATACATGTTCGAAATTTTAGCGAAATCGGTTGACGACCACGCCCACTTTTATATATGGGTATCATAAAGTGGCCTAATAAAAACATTTTAAGCGATATCTTTGTCAAATATAAAGATAATTCATTGAAATTTTGTGGCATGAGTTCTACAATAGATCGGAACCAAAAAATAGAAAAATTTCGGAAAATGGGCGTGGCACCGCCTCTTTTCAGAGAAAAAAGGAATCAACGAGATTTCGGAGCCCATAACTCGACAAATAATTGAGATATTATGACGAAACTTGGTTTATACACTTTTATAACTTGTGTTAATAGACACGCAAAAATTTATTGAAATCGGTTTATGACCACGCCTACTTTTTAACAAAGATATTTCTGGAACACCCTTTGGGAATTTGTAACAAGACTTCTTTGTAACTAGAAGTCATAAAGGAATGAAATTTTGCACAAAGAATAATATTCATATGCTTAGTTGGATGACTGATAAAAATGTTGAAAATGGGCGTGGCTACGCCCACTTTATGCGGCACTCGCTTTATATAAAATAAACCCTATATCGAACAAACGCAAACAAACAATGAAAGCATACAGCTGAGTATCTAATGTTCGATTCCACTCGAACTTAGGCTTCCTTACTTGTTCAAACATGAATTCATTAACGAATGTCAGTGTACGAAAACATGTATGCCAATGTAAGCGAAGTGGTAAGGTATAATAGAATAAAATTACGCTCATGGCGCTCATTATATATGTAAAACTTTTTTTTTAATTCTCTCTCCGCTAACCACCTGTCAACCAGCGTTGCCGTTGAAAAATTTTCGTGGTGGCTAGATTTGATTTAATTTGTGGCTAAAAATGGCTAAAAAATTTGGTTCGTGGCTAAAAATGGTGGCTAAAAAATTTTGTTTCAAATTAACATGTTTTAAATTTATTTTTCAAATTCAGGCACAAAAGTATTTCATGCAATATAAGGAAAAAATCATAGATTTGTGTAAAAATAAAATATTCATACATACATAGTATGTACTTAACTATATCAAAAAAAATTAGATATCACATTCAATATCTATCATTATGTTGTCATCACTAATTGAATCTTTCTCTTCATAAATTAATTCTTTCTTCATTAATTTAATGAGATCTTCTGTTATTTAAAATTCATTGCAACATTGTTTTACATTCTTTAACCCATATACATTTTCTTGCATTACGGGCGCTTTCGCGTGCTTTAACTTTTTATTGCCCAAACATATTTATTACTATTGTAAAATATAAGCCTGTGAATGATTAAAAATATTTAATTTAACTATATTTGGTGAAATTAAGCCAACAAAAACGACAAACATCCCGTAATGGGTGTATATAAAGTAAAAAATTCAAAATTTTGAATTCTAAGGCAAAGGTTGAGTGAATAATACGATTACGACACATTAATTATCTACTTGAATTTTGGCGTTGAAGTATTCAAATCTAAAATACCATTATTCAAAAAAAAAAAACAGAAGATCAAAACAAGGCGAGCGAGTTGTTAAGGACTTTGTTGACCCGTAAAAGGATTCCTGTAGAAATATCGCCATATATACCTTTTTTTACTAAATTATCATTAACCAAAGATTAGTGGGATGATGTTTATGGTGGCAAGAATAAACAAAAATAAAATATGTGTATGTGTGTATGTACATATTATATTCTAAATGAATTCAACCCGTCAGGAGCATGAAAGGAGATTTACTATGGCTTTGGCATTATATTTTAATGCTCTAGATCAGGCATCGGCACTTTCATCTATATGAGTAAATAAAAAACATCACACAAAACCAACGTAGGGGAAACCGCTCTGTGCTCCCTAACACAATATCTTTCACAATTTTGCCGACCTTGCTTCTATAAGTAGCAACGCTTGCTGCATTTATAATATACGGAGGAAATCAACCAGGTAATATCAAGGTTCTTCAGTCACAGGCTTTCTCAGAAAGCTCTGTTGTATCCAAATTATGCTGAAGTGCATTAGGCATAATATTACTTGAAGATTATACATAAAATCGGCAATCGTATGTATCTTAGGAACTATTTGCTAGAAAGAATGAATTTATCAATGTCCTTCCTTATTTCTAATAAAAGGGACAACCTTCCAGCAGGTTGATGAGAGTAAAGATGAAAGGAAAATGTTATAAGTGTTTTGATATGAAAACTAAACCCAACATTAGTCAATTATGCATAAAATGCAATAAACCCATTTGCGATTAACAAAGTATCAGCCAAATAAAATGCATAAATTGTTGTATAGATCCTTCGGCTTTCGCTTGGCTTGGAATAAATTTTTATTCTATACATTTTCTATAAACTTTATAAAAGCAATCAAAATATAGTTAAACAATAAATTTATAAAGTTATAGCAACAAAAATATGTGCATATACACGTCTTGTCATAGGAAAGTGTACTGGGTCACCCGGGTGGGTATTGGTAAACTACGTACATAAAAAGTCAAAATCGCAAAAAAAGCATATTCCAGATGAAAGAAAAGTTCAAACTTGTTATTATCTGAAAGAACTCGAAAGTGATCAGTGAGTAAAAAGCATTTTAAAATCGGTCCAATAGTTGCTGAGTAATCGCAAAAAGAAAACGCAAAAGGTCACCCGGGTGGGTATTGGTAAACCTAAGGTTAAGCCATATCTTATTCCTTAGGGAAAAGGATCTTTTCACTTCGGCGTTGCTAAGTGGTAGAAGTAGCAAACAATATACAAAGTCAGTTAGATCCTTATACGGACTTTCATCGACAGCCTACTATTCCACTAGCGAGTATCAACATGCTTTTATCGATAGTTGCGTTACTTGTTTTTTTTAACACTTAAATAGATTTGTGATAATCGCTGAATTGAATTAGCGTTACCACCTTCCTATGCGGAAAATTATGGTCCATTACAAGCGGTGGCTAAAAACGTGGCTAGTGGCAAAACCGAAATTTTGGTGGCTAAAAAAACACGGCGGTGGCTAAATCTAGCCACAAAATGGCTAAAACGGCAACGCTGCTGTCAACGTCTCTTTTTGATTATCTTTCAGGCATGTTTGTTGTTTTGTTTGTTTTTTCGTATTTTCTATGAATTGGCTGACGCAATCGACGCGCATATTTAGTGTTTGTTTTTCCGTGTAAGAGTGAATTGCAAAAAAATGGAATAAGTGTTCAGTGAGTTAAAAACTTAAAATAATTAACATAAAAAGGAAAATACCTATTTTTATATAAAATTAAATTAAATCCCTACTAAAAAATGCGCACAAAACGCCATTGGCGCCACCTAATAAAAAAAGAAAGGGAAAGTGAATATGTGAGGGGAACAGTGGCTGCAGAAAATATCGAAGCAGTGGCTGTACAAAAAAACGCCACAGGGAATCAAATAAATTGTAAACCAGTCGAAAATGTTGATGAATTTAGGCTGCCCCTACAAGAAAAGCTTGTTTTGTGGGCAGTTAAACATGCGGTCATCATGTAACGATGAAAACTTAAATATAGGTAAGAAATTAATAAACCCCTTTTTGTTATAACGTAACTACATTTAACTATTATTGTTTCCTTATTTTCAGAACCGGAAACAGTCATATTAAAAAAATTAATAGAATGAGTGTATTTGCCACCGCTAAACTTCGAGAATTGTCTAGCGATGAAAACATAAATACAGGTAGGAAATTGCAAAAAACCATTTTTTTAAAACGTTGAATATACAATTTATTCCTTATTTTCAGAACCGCAAACCTCTACGATTGCAACATTGCAAAATAATGTTTGAATCCCTACAGGTGTGTTCCTTAGATCTATTTATTATTATTATATCTTCTACCCCATGTCTCCCACATTCCCTCACTTTAACATTTTAATTTTTAATTTAATTCATGTTAAGTATTATTTATGTTCAAAAAATATATCAGTAAAATAAAAAAAAAATAAAAAAATATATATATATTTATTGCCATTTCTTTTGTCCTCTGGAACATAATATATACATATGTATCTTTTCTTACATGAAAAGTAATGCAAGAAGTCGTGCATCATTTAAATGATAAGTTTTCATACATGAAATAAAAACTTACTTGGAATGCATCATTTCGTTTACCTTTTTTTAAACGGTTTTATTTAGCTCACCCCGTTTGTTTTATTATTTATTCTTTATTCTTGGGTCAAATTTAGTAATTCAAATTTCACCCTCTTCCTGTCAACCGATTAATCTGAAATTTTGCACGCATGTATAACCCCGATGACAATGCAATATTATGAAAAAAAAATTCCGATAGGTGGCGCGTGGGTCGCTATATTTACAAAAATCGCATTTATGGTCCTATTTGGCTGAAATTCGGAACATGTATTACTACCTTGAAAAGAAATATTTTCTTAAAAAAAAAATTCCGCTAGGTGGCGCGTGGGTCGCTATATTTACAAAAATCGCATTTATGGTCCGATTTGGCTGAAATTCGGAACATGTATTACTACCTTGAAAAGAAATATTTTCTTAAAAAAAAAATTCCGCTAGGTGGCGCGTGGGTCGCTATATTTACAAAAATCGCATTTATGGTCCGATTTGGCTGAAATTCGGAACATGTATTACTACCTTGAAAAGAAACATTTTCTTAAAAAAAAATTCCGCTAGGTGGCGCGTGGGTCGCTATATTTACAAAAATCGCATTTATGGTCCGATTTGGCTGAAATTCGGAACATGTATTACTACCTTGAAAGGAAATATTTTCCTAAAAAAAACTTCCGATAGGTGGCGCGTGGGTCGCTATAGAGGCGTTGGACTGCAATAAACTAACGGGCAAGAAACCTTGCAATAATGAAGCACTAAATGAATTAAACAGAATGCGAAATAAAAACTAAAAACTAGAAAATAAAAATAGGTAAAAAAACTTTTTAAGTTAAACGGTTTTATGTTATACATACATTGCAATGTTTAAGATAAATGTACTAAAAACCAGAAAATAATAAAATAGATACAGCCGTGGGAATTATAAACATTTGCATAGACTAGACTAAAATAAAACCGGGGGGCACGTCAATTGTCTACAAATTATCGACTTAATGTGCGATAGAAGAATCGTTTAATTCGGCAGTTGGCCCGCAGACGGTGAGGAAAATACTTACTACTTTCTTGCTCATGGAAATTCCAATAGTTATACACTCCATGTTAATAAAAGAGATGTTTCAACTAGTTTATCGTTGGACATTCACACGAGGAATCGTTTCACTGCTCGTAGTTTGTCTTTAATCGACAAAACATATGATAAAAGTACTACTCGCTCACCACTATGAAACCCTAAAACTCGCTTATAATCGAGCTTGCTAGCTTTTTTCCACATTCTGGCCC
The DNA here is from genome assembly GCA_960531455.1 of Urophora cardui. Classification (NCBI taxonomy): domain Eukaryota; kingdom Metazoa; phylum Arthropoda; class Insecta; order Diptera; family Tephritidae; genus Urophora; species Urophora cardui. Next base: position 102,807,695 of record OY482672.1, read on the forward strand.
TACTTATCACACGTCCATCGTTGTCGGTTGAACAACTGCCTAATTATAGTGTAACATTACAAAACAAACATTTTAATCAATGATTGTAGACAATTGACATGCCCCACGGTTTTATTTTAGTCTAGTCTATGCAAATGTTTATAATTCCCACGACTGTATCTATTTTATTATTTTCTGGTTTTTAGTACATTTATCTTAAACATTGCAATGTATGTATAACATAAAACCGTTTAACTTAAAAAGTTTTTTTACCTATTTTTATTCAATAAACCTTTTCTTACATGAAAGGTAATGCAAGGGGTCATGTAACAAGCGATACATTACTTTCCTAGGACATGGACTGTGTTAGGATTCATCGAATAAGTAAGGTCTCAAATACATGGCATATGCATGAATTCTTGCATTACCATACATTACCGTTTCCAACTGGGGAACGTCGCGCACACCCCTGCACATATTGCTTGCTGCAGGTATACATATGTATGTATGTACATAAATAGTTGCATTATCTATTTTACTAGACCGTCTATTGTGCTACAATAATGATTTGGTAAAATATAACTACTAGCTACCTATTAAGTGATAAGCAGGTTGAATTACATGCACATACATACATAAGTATGTATGCGGTGGTTAACATCACCATGCATGCGCACAGGCAGACGTTGGCGGTACACCCTTAGTGGAACGTAGGCAAGTTGCTCGAGGTCATGTCAGAAACGAGTTAATATCTTCTGAACCATAAAAGTCTCCACCTTGAAATAAAATGCGTTTTTTAGATGAAAGTTCAGCGCATATTATGTATATTTTTTCGAAAATATTCGTTGACCCGATCAGTATGTAATATAATGCTTTAAAAAATTTAGTTTGAATTCATTATTTTGAATTTGTAAAATTAAATATTTCTTTAACGCAGTTAAAAAGTAAATATTATTACCTTCAAAATAAAAAAAATGAACAAGATACGACGAGCCGAACCAAAGATATGGAATTTTGAATGTGGGCATGTTTGCTTAACCATCGAATTTTTACACATGCAGATCTCTGAAAAAAAAAAAATTTGCCAAAATCCTGATATAGGTGTTTGCTAATATCGTGCAAGTAACTTAAAAAAAAAGTTTGAGCCGAATCAGAAATATGAAATCCCAAAAGGTGTACGATTTGTAAAATAATGACCCACATATGTGCACCCCAGTGCGAAAATGCGTTATATTATTTTCTAGCGCAAAAATGAATTATCGTACAAACAAAAGACGCGAAAACTCGAAGCGCTTTCGGGATTAAAGTAATATGCATTATTTTCAATTGTATGCTGAATAATTAACTGCATTTCTAGTGGCAGACGACGCATCCAGCGCAAGTATTGATAATACATTTAGACTTCTTTACAATACAAGAGGCCAAAACGGCACGTATAATTTTACAACGAACTCTAGAAGGTTTTCTAAATAACTTGGATGATTTTACGCACGGATGCAGAAATCGTGAAGTCGTTGTAAGCCAGCGCGCTGTACTTAGAGGTCCCACGTGAATAATTGCCAAATCTTCAATACAGCCATTATCATTCAATATAAATAACGTTGATCAGCACGAATAGTCCAATCATCAATAATTTTTTGCATATCGTGTGTCCAGTATTGGTAGCTGTTCCATCGTGGTACAGCATACTCGAGTCAAGCCAGGAGTTAGAATACTTTTTAATCAAAAACTCATACTATATGGCATAATTGCCTCACATAAATAAGAACTTGGAATAATTTTTCCAAAACTCAGTTTCCCTGATTTTACAACGGTATAACTTTTTTGTTTGTGAACAAAGGCTACAACTTTTTTAGCGGAGTCCTCATGGTTTTTTGAGAGCTTTGTATTAGCGATAAAAATAAAAAATCTAGGGATAGTAACTCCAAAATTTTTAAAGGTAAAAATCAGAACAACCTTTAAAGTCGAAACTTTATATGGGCCAAATATAGTGCTGACCGAGACCTTTTCAGCGACATAAAGATCTTAGAGATCCGACTCCAAATAAGGAAGTTATTACAAAAAACGTGATTTAGCTGTTTTTAACGCGGGCCTAAAAAAAAAATTTTACACTAAAAATATTTTTTCGACATAAGTGTTCAAATAAAACTGACACACGCAAACTTTATTTTCGTGATACGGCTTATTGTACATATCATCTTTCACAAATAATATTCTAGGTGGCAACTTGGAAAATTACCTTAAATATCGAAATGTTGTATTTTTATTTAAATTGACCAAAAGTCGTAAGCCAGAATATCTGTATAGGCAACTGTAATTTGCTCAGTCAGCTCGTACCAATAATATCATTATACCTAAGCATGAAACTTTGGTAGCCTCAAGATTGTTCTTTGTTAGTGTGATAAGCGTATGGAATTTATTACCTGTTTCAGTAAGATCTTCAAAAACTTTTCGATGCTTCAAAACGTCAGTTGCAAATCTGTTAGGGCTATAATAAACCATTTCTTCTATGCTTATCTCTGCTTTCTATATAACTTGTTTAACCCTAATCACCGAATTTTGAAAAGTTATGTAAAACCGAAAGTGAGACTCTGAGGCTCATCTATGGGGAAATTTTGAAACACATTATTTTGGTATTTGTGTTTTACTTTTATTTATGCAGTAATGAATGCAGAAGCATTTTTATACATTCTTATAACGGTTTATGACAATTTTTTAGTATATAAAGATAAAAAAGTAATTTCATAAAATAGGGTATATTAATGAACTGCAATTTTCACACATTTTTGTAGTTGTTGAATGTTCATTACAAATGGTTTTATTACATCTGTTATAAATTTGTTTTTGTGCACACAATGAGAAAACCTACGAATCAAATGAATATGAATACATTTTTCATATGATCGCCCCTAATATATCTGTGGTCACAAGCAATAATCGCTTAAGTCGACTTAGGGAGATTTCGAGTTATATATACCACGTTTTTCTCCTTTTAAAACACTATATTTCTGTAAAACCCCGATGCTTATAACTTAATTCAATCAAAAGATATAAATAAAAACATTTAGGCTTAACTTACAATAGAGGTATATTAAACTTGCTATAACATTTTGTTTTATTTACAAAATTTGATCGTAACATTATGGATGGCTCACTGATTTTGCGTCCGTAGTTTTTAATCGACTTTTATGATTTGTTAAGAAACGCCTTCGAATATAAAAATCAATTTATCTCGAAATCCTATTTTAAGACTTAAGCGATTATTGCAAATTGCCACAGATATATTTTCCGAGATCAAATTTAAAAGTTTTAAAACATGACGTTCGTGGTGAAATTACTGATGCATATAAGCAGACGATCGTTCGTTTCTCTATCTGAATGCATCTTTTCCGTAATTTATAATCTCAGTAAACAGAAAATGATAAGATTTTAATGGTTTTGAAATTGCTGACTTTACCATTCTCCATAATTTTATGACATCATATGATCTAAAGATCTATGGTGAAATACGACGAATTCACCAAAATCCGGGGGAAGTGTGGTGAGTTCACAATGTAAAAACCTCACTGGATAAACCTTGTAAACAACGGATTCAAAATTTAGTTGAATTCTAGAAATGTAAGCTTATTACGATAAAGATACTTAAGGTGAGTCCTTGAGGCTCACTTTCGGTTTTTCGTTTTCGATACAGTCATGTTGACTTTCTACCTATATATGTATGTATATATCATAAACATTATTTTATTATAACTATTTTAGTTTAATTTTGATCTTGTCACTTAATTGTTATATTTGTACGCTTAAAAACTTAATGTTTTACTGTACTTATGAAGTTAATAAATTACAAATTACAAAATTTCAATGCTTTATGAGTCATAACTTAGAAACCGTGGCAGATATTTCGATGAAATTTTGTACACGTGACGTACTTGCTAAAGCAAATATTTTGACGAAAAATTGCCAAAATCGTTTGACGACTGTGTCCACTTTTATATATGGGTATTATAAGGGGCCTAATAAAAACATTATAAGCGATATCTTTGCCATATAAGAGAATTAATTGAAGTTTTGTGGCAAGAGTCAAATTATAGAATAAAAAAAACATCCAAAGTTTTGGAAATGGGCGTGGCATCGCCTCTTTTTATAAGAAGGAATTTACAAGGTTTCGGGCCCATAACTCGACAAATAATTGGGATATTATGACGAGACTTGGCGTACATTCTTTTATGACTTGTAGTAATATACGTGCAAAATTTTAGCGAAATCGGTTTATAACCACGCCTACTTTAACCAAAAATATTTCTAAAACTTCCTTTTAAAATTTGTAGTGTGACATAAAGCGATGAAATTTTGCACTAAGAAGAATATTTATTTAGTCTGATGATAGATAACAATTTTTAAAATGGGTGTGGCTACGCCTACTTTATGCCGCAATCTCTTTATATACTTATATAAGCATACATCTAAGTATATAATGTTCGATTCCACTCGAACTTACGCTACCTTACTTGTTTTTTGTTCTTCTTGGTTTGATCATTTTTTGTACGAGTTATGATTTTTTGTTTTACTACCCTTCAAAAAGGCGTATAAAAAAAAACGTGGTACAAACCAGCGCTGCCACTAAAAAAATATTAAATTAACCAAAATACAAAAAAAAAGTAATCAAACAAGTAACCAAAATAAATTAATAAGTAATATAGTCATATGTTCCATTAACGTTACAGCTATTTATTTCAAAGCAAAACAATATATCTTCGTACCATAATAGCATTTTTAAAATTTCTTACGAAAACTGGCAATTAAAAAATTCTGTACGAAAAGTAGAACTTTACATTTTTGGCTGACGAAAATTAGAAATAATTATATACTGTTTGTACATTATAATTGTTGTTGCTAAATCGAAATTGCTAGTTTTCGTCAGCCAAAAATTTAAAGTGCCACTTTTCATCAGCAAAAAATCTAAAGTACTAGTATTCAGATAAAAAAAATCGGGTGCAACTTTTCGTAACTTACGAAGATATACAGTTAACAAAAACTAAAATATATCAAGATACGTACGCACTAGGGATTCCAATTTTTCCGATTTTTACGATCCCGGGATTTTAAAGATTTTTTTAAATCCCGGGATCCCGGGATTTATCCCGGGATTTGGACTTTATTTTAGCTATGAAAAAAATTATTTAGCTATTTTTAGCAATTTTTTTTTAGTTTACTTAAAGGTTCAAAAATTCTGGCAACACTCGTGAGAGCAAACAGCTGTGCGTGGAATGGTGATGGTGGAGACTTTTGTGTTTTTTGTGTTCATATGAAAAATATGTATAACGTGATAATTAATTATTTTAATAATTGTATTTTGTTTATACATATGTATTTTTATAAAGAAAACATATTTACATGCCGGTTCGATCATTAAGACAACACTCGTATCAGCTAGCAACTTTCAGAAAGTAAAACACTTTCAGATGTAACAATTGAAAAGTATTTTTCTCGCAGCTAGACGATGAAAGTTTTTCGTAAGAAAGTAATTGCTGAAATTTCCGAAAGTAATTTTTTGGTGGCTACACGAGAAAATTTTACTTTTTCACTTTCTGAAAGCACTAAAGGTCGTGCCAGACAATGCAATGATGTCTGGCAGGACCTTTAGTTCACTCGCTATTTGAGTTGTTATACGTTTTTCTTTGAATATTTGTTTGTGATTTGAGAAGAATGTATTTTTGAGCGTTCATGAGTGAGTTTTTCCGTACCCTTGTCTTGTACTACGTACAGCTGTGTATAAATAACCACATCCCATGCTGAAAACCCGCCATAAAGCGTAAGTATGAATACACACGAGTTCGCCTAAAATAATGTCCTGTTTACATACAAACATACAGCTGAAGCTTATAAAAGTGTTTTAAAATATACACGACTGTTCAACTTGGGCGACATCTACATTTGAAATTTGTATTTAACTCTGCACTCTTATTAGAATAAAATAATTCTGAAGCCATAGTTTAAGGCACAAATCTTTTAGTTTAAATTTAAACATTTTATTTTGCAAAATACTATTAAACAAAAGTACCACGACCAATAAAACACCGTTTCACATGCATAGCTAATTTATACCTTTAAAACGATGCCTTACTTATAATTTTGGTAAATTATGTGAGCAGAAAAAGGGATATTTATAAAAACACCAATTAGAAATAATATATAATGATGATACGTACACCGAGAGATAAGATACTGGTAAATAAGCGGGATTACGGGTTAAAATAACACATTCCACAGTCAAATCACATCCAAAGGATATATCTGTTAAATTGACAGACGTTATATTGTTTTAACAGTTTTATTGTTGAACTACTCTGAAACCAAAAAATCGCTGTGAATCCAAACACTGTTGCTGTTAAATCAACAACTTTCCGCAGTTGAAATTTTGTCACTTAAAAATAAATCCCTTTGTGTTTTTACGTTGCCATTTATTTCTAACAATAACTTTATAACGTGTATTTTCGGAGCTATTGGCAAGTTTTTTAAATCTTTTGTTTGCATTTTTCTCTTCATCCTCCCTCCGTTCGGTTTCCAAGTACAAATATGTGACTTCATCTCCGCTTGTTTTCCATTGCGGAACCTTCTTCGTCTTCACTGATTGCTACATTGTGTTCTCTATTTTATATTCTCCTCCGGTTTCTAACCATGACATCAACCTGAAAATTCAATCCAACGGCATCATATGTATAGAGCGACATTGAACATTCAACATTATATTGAATATTGAACTTTAGTGGCTGTTATACTTACTTTTGTTTGAAAAAGCATCCGTGAATTAAAACTCACTCACGTAAGCAAAGCAACAAGTAACAATGGAGAAAGCTGGCAAAATAAATACTTTTTCTTTTGATAGTCAACAGTAATGATTTGTTGAATCAATAAGTAAATATAAATGTTACAGCAACATATATTAGGGTTAAGTTAACAGTGACTCAGTTATATCAACAAAAATTTCTGTTAATAATTGACGATCAGTCCTGTTGAACTAACAAATTGGTTTTAATAGATATATTTGTTAAAGTAAATGATGTTTTCGTTTATATAACTTTAAATGTGTCTACTTAAACATATTTCTGTTAATTTAACGAATTTTGGTGTTAACAGAAGAAAATTGTTGATACTACTGTGATTATTTTTCTGAGTGTAAATTAGATATCCGAAAAATTAACCCGTTGCACAGTGCTTCGTCCCATAGGCAAAATTAATTAAAATAAACTGCTTAATTTATTCAAGTAATATATCGTCGCTGCGCCAACAAATTGAGGTACATATATGTTTTTTGATTTTTTTTTATTACATATTTATTTAGGACTATCTGCTAGCCACATTTTTGCATTTGCCATTTTCTGATATCTTTGTTTGGTTAGAAGTTATCAAACACAGCTATATGCTCTCAGTAGTAGAAATGCTCTGTAAAATCAGTTAGTTATACATCTACTTGCGTATAATTGTTTTTGATTCCAGGCGAACCTGCTTTTATTTTTGTGTAAAAAAAATATTTAAAAAAAGCTATGTACATATGTATATGTACATAGTTCAGGTGTCCCGAAGACTATACATATATATTAACCATCATATTATTGAAATCCAAGCCTTAAAACAGGTAAAAAGTCATAGACTTAAATCAACGCTTTAAATTACCATAATTGTACATTTTTGGACAGTTGAAATATGGAAAAAAATGGGATACAATTTCAATGAATAAACCGGCTTATTCGAAGACCTCAACTGTGATAGCGGTCAAAAAAATATCTTGTGGTCAAGCTTTTGTGCTGACCAAAGTGTTATTGCATCCCAAACAGTTTTAGGTTATTCTTGGTTCGTACAAAATGTGCCCAGCTGACATGTTCTTCTTAAAGTAAAATCAGCGTATCTGACCACTTTTCAAAATAGGAGGGGCTCTGGTCAATTAAATCAGCGATGGGCGAAAATTTGGCTCTTGCAGCAGTCTCGGAGCCAGCAAGAGGATGGAGAGGGGCTGATTTGTTTTTCGGTGATAAGGGGAATGCAAAACAATTAAAATCAGCGTATATTCCCTCGCTCGTCATGTTCATCGCAAGAAGCCTGCGAAAACACAAAAATCAAAAACCAAACAACCAACTCTCAGCCTCGATCAACAATTCTCAAACTGTGTTGCTGTAGTACGGAAACAAAATAATACAATTTTCGTCAAGAATTACGAAAAAAGTAATTAATACTGAATTTTTCGATTTTTAGGTAGCACCGACTTTATAATATACATTTAGTTTGTGCGTATTTCATACCTACATGTAAATCGATTTATTTACAAACTATATACATACTTTTAGTGTTGATAGTAGCAGAGCATAGTTGTAGTAGTATTAGTTGTAGAAAAGAGTACTAAAACACATGTATTATATAATCCTTACACAATGACACCCTCCCTGTTGACAACGCCGCTTCTACAATACATATATTATTTTAGTGGAAATAATATTTGGTGTATGAAACTCATGAAAATAGGTAATTTATTTTTATATTATATTAGCAATGTCAAAATTCAAGAACTTACATTTATAAATTTTCTTAACTATATTAAATGGAACCTGTTATACAGAAAAGAATGCGTGTCTGTCCTTTATAGACTCCCAAACTAATCAACCGATCTTTATAAAATTTTTGCAGTAGATTCATGTGGTATTAATGATAGGGTATATAGAATTTCAATAAGTGGGAACTTCTCGGAATACAGGCCTAAATGTTGACCCAGAGTGACTCAGATAGACTTTGAGCAATATTGGTACCAAATGAAAGGTGCTAAGCTGGCCTTCCATTTAATTAAATTTTTTTTCAAAAATTTTTAGGTGATACGAAGAAAAAACCATGAAAGTACCAATTTGTGATACCAAATTGTTTGACGCTGCGGCAATACTGCTGCACACTGCCTCTCAGGCACGAACCAGTGATGGAAAATGACTCGTGTCTGGCAGTTTTCGGATATTTGGGAAGTAGCAAGGCCATAATGTTTAATCAATTGATTTTCGCACTATTCTGCAAAACTCAATAAATATTTTTCGATCACAATGCCATTTTTGTTTGCTTCATAGTAAACAAACGGTTGTTTTTTTCGTATGTAGGCATATAAACTTTATTACAAAATAATCTTCATAAAAGTAGGACGCAGAAATATGCATAAGAAAGGTTTTGTATGAGATCCTTATTATACAATATGTGCTGTAAACTTATTTTATCTAGGTAACGGTACCAACAGACGATTTTCAAATTGATTGCACAATGAAATTCAAAAATTCACCACTTTTTGTACAAATTTGACACAATTGGAAACTTTCATTTTCCATCACTGTCACGAATAAAGGCGGCGACTACTCTCTCGTTCTCAATCTTGCTTATGTATTAGTGAGTTCTTCCTCAGTTCTTCTCCCCTTATGCTGCACTTGGGTTGCGTCCCTCACCAGCACCCAAATGTGCCGAGACGGCTCCTAAGTGCAAAATGCTACCAGGAGCTACTTTGCCCAACGCTGAATTAAATAATGAGGTTCCAAGCTATCGCTAATTGCACCGGACCCTAGCGAAGAATTGTATACACATCTTTCACGATTTCCTACCCTCACTAGATAGATAGATTTCATTGAGGATTGTACTGCGACCACTAGATCTATTATACCCTCTTCTTGATTACATTACTTCATCTAACCCGAGCTCCTTCAGAAATCGAAGGATATCGCTCGGATTTAGAGACTGAATGTGTCCCTGACCTGGCCAAGGCGTGCTCAGGAATCTTTCACGCTTCCTTGCAATGGCATCGTACTCGACCAGTATATGCTCTGCAGACTCATCTTCTCTGTCACAGAAGCGGCACAGACTGCCTGACAGGATACCTAGTCTATGCATATGTTTCCTAAGCATGCAATGTCCTGTGAGAATTCCTGTCAGCATTCTCAGTTTATTCTTAGTGAGGTTCCGCAGCCCTTTGAATCGACTTATATTATACCCTCCCATTAGTGCCTTCGCCTAATGCATTCCATTTGTTTGGCGCCAGTACTGTTCCCTTAACTTACTTTCCTCATTTCTAAGCTCATTCCTGATAGTATGTGGGCCTATTGCTATGAAAGGCTCAGGACCTATTGGTTTGGAAGCCGCCGCCTGCCTGGCCAGGCTGTCCGCCTGCTCATTACCCTCTATCCCTCTATGGCCTGGAACCCAGGCCAATAGGATAGAGTTCCGAGTTGCCAGTTCGTTTAACCTATTTACGCACTCAAGCACAGTCGTGGATTTTATCACGAAAGAAGAAATTTCTTCAAGTGCGGCCTGACTATCACTTAGGGCCGTTTACTCAACCGCTGATTAACGCTAACCACGGTAAAAGTCCGGTTAAACATCATTATCGACTTCATCACATCATACATTTATCATATGGTCGATAATGCAGTCAACAACTTAACCGGACCTTTATCCTCCGGTTAGCGTTAATCAGAGGTTGAGTAAACGGCCCTTAGTATGATTATTCTTTCATTCGAGTACCTACCCACGTCGCAGTAACATGCCTGCTCACTCACTTATGGCATACACTTCCGCTTGGAATATGCTCGAATAAACCCCCATGGGTAGGGAAATCTTTGACTTTGGGCCAAATATACCAGCTCCAATACCCTCAGGCGTTTTCGAGCCGTCCGTGTACCATATTAAGTGATGAGATTGTAGGTAACTCTCAACACTAGAGACGCTCCATGATTTTTTGTCCCCAAGCTCTATCTTAAACCTCTTTTCAAAATTTATGACCCTGTTTATATCATCTCTGGGGAATTGAGAGACCATGTTTGCGATGATACAACCTTACCTTTTCCATAGCCTTCCCTTACTATATTCATTTAGGGAGCGCTTGGCACTTTGATCAAGAACTATGTGCAGCGGGGTTAGCTCAAGAAGCACTTCCATCGCCGCCGTTGGACATGTGCGCATAGCTCCCGTTATGCACACGCATGCCTGGAGTTGCACTTTGGTGAGCGATTGTCTCACCGTTGAAAGATTTGCTCTTGAGGACCAGGCTACTGCCCCATAAGTGATCATCGGCTTGACTATCATGGTGTACATTAGATAGGGTTGGTCCCCATACCCCTAAATTTGAAGCTTATGTTGAGAGGGTTAAGGGACACAAAAGAAAATTTTTTTTGGTCCCGCGAAATACCGCCGAAATCGTTTTTTTTATTGTAACTTTGTTATTTTTCATCCGATTTTTAAAATTGATACGTCATTATTTTCGTATTTTGCAGCTCTACACTTCCTTCTAATGCTCTTTTGAGCTCTGAAGTCGTTTTCACATAGTTGGGTCAGCTAACTTATTTGTATGTCCATGAATTATCCTCTTGGTTTGGAAAATGAAAGTGCTTCAAAATTCATGACAAGGTTGCCTTTAAAGGGTTTTACTAAATTAATAAACACATAAGTTACGTCAATACGAATATTTAATGTGCCTATTATTTAACTCATTTCTTTTGACCAATTCAGGATATGTAAAATTGTGAAAGTCCACCCCTAACTTTGAAGCTTATATTGAGAGGATTAAGGGACAAAAAAAAATTTTTTCTGATCCCGCGAAATTCCGCCGAAATGGGTTTTTTCTTGTAACTTTGTTATTTATCATCCGATTTTTAAAATTGATACGTCATTATTTATGTATTTCGAAGCTCTATATTTTCTTCCAATGTCCTTTTGCACTCTGAAGTCAAATAACAAAGTTACAATAAAAAAACTATTTCGGCGGTATTTCGCGGGATCAGAAAATAAAATAAATTTTTTTTAATCCTCTCAATATAAACTTCAAATTTAGGGTCGGAATTTTACAACTTTACATATACTGAATTGCTTAAAAAAATTAGTTAAATAATTGCTACGTTAAATAACTTCTTTGTGACGTAACTTCTTTGTTTATTAATTTATCAGTCATCCAACTAAGCATATGAATATTATTCTTTGTACAAAATTTCATTCCTTTATGACTTCTAGTTACAAAGATGTCACGTTACAAATTTCCAAAGGGTGTTCCACAAATATCTTTGTTAAAAAGTAGGCATGGTCATACACCGATTTGAATAAATTTCTTTGTGTGTCTATTAACACAAGTAATAAAAGTGTATAAACCAAGTTTCGTTATAATATCTCAATTATTTTTCGAGTTATAGGCTAAGAAATCTCGTATATTCCTTTGTCTAAAAAGAGGCGGTGCCACGCCCATTTTCCAAAAATTTTCTATTTTTTGTTTCCGGTCTATTGTGGAACTCATGCCACAAAGTTTCAATGAATTATCTTCATATTTGATAAAGATCTCGCTTAAAATGTTTTTATTAGGCCACTTTAAAATACCCATATATAAAAGTGGGCGTGGTCGTCAACCGATTTCGCTAAAATTTTGAACATGTACTACCACAAGTAATAAAAGTGTACACACAAAGTTTCATCATAATATCTCAATTATTTGTCGGGTTATGGGCTCAGAAATCTCGTATATTCCTGCATCTAAAAAGAGTCGGTGCAACGCCCATTTTCCAAAATTTTTGTGTTTTTAGTTTTATGTCCGCAGTTGGACTCCTGCCATAAAAGTTCAATGTTATATCATTATATTTGACAGAGATGTCGCTTAAAATTTTTTTATTAGGCCACTTTATAATACACATATATAAAAGTGGGCGTGGCCGTCAACCGATTTTAACAATTTTCCATCCAAATGTTTGCCTAAGTAAATAAATCACGCATACCAAATTTCATCGATATATCTTTAATGGTTTCTGAGTTATGACTCATAAAACTTTCCATGTTTGACCCTTAATAAGTGGGCGTGGCACCGCCTATTTTCCAAAATTGCATCAAATTTCTTCATAAGGGCCTTAGCTCAACACGTGGATGAAATTTGATCGCTCCACTTTCACCCTGATCAATTTGATATATCGTCGTACCATACGAAAACTAACATCAGATTTTTTGTGGCTGACGAAAAGTAAAAAGTTCAAGTTTTGGCCAACGAAAAGTAATAAAATCGAGTTTTGGCTGACGAAAAGTAATAAAATCAACTTTTGGCTGACGAAAACTATCAATTTCGTATAAACAACAACAATTTTAATGTAAAAACAGTATATAATTACTGATACTTTTCATCAGCCAAAACTCGATTTTATTACTTTTCGTCGGCCAAAAGTCAAATGTTCTACTTTTCGTACAGAATTTTTTTATTGATAACTTTCGCCAGAAATTTTAAATATGTTAGTTTTCGTATGGTACGACGATATATAAGTCTATCAGTGGCGGACCTAGCATAAATTGCCTGGGCAAGCCTATGTGTGAAGCATAACCATTAGCCATTTATGTAATTTCCTTTGCTGTATTATTTAAAAGTCTGATTGCGTTCCGTCATTGAATTTGATTTAGAGTTCTCGATTTCTTTTTAACATTTTCGAGTGGCCCGAATAAATGCTTTCCAATGCTCGAACGCTCGTTTGTTTGTTTATTACGCGTATGTTTGTACGGGCATTTGAACAATTCGGGTATTTGAAGATCGTTTTTTCTCGTTTATTTTATTTTTTTTTTTTTTTTTTCATATTTATTTTTTATTTTTGTTTTCCTGATACACATTTTTTGTTTGTATACTCAGAGAAAAGGAATCAAAAATAAAATTTTTATTTTTATAATGCACGTTTTAAAACAAGTAATTTTTTTATAATTTTTTTATAAATTTTCAAGTAAAATTGTTAACGTTGTTTGGTATATACATAAAATAAAACCAACAACAATGTTCATTGCGAACTGCCTACAACAAAAATTCAGCACGTTTGTGGAGAATATATGCAAAAGCATATACACACTAACGTTAATGTTGAAAATGAAAAAGGCAAAAGTGGGGAAAATCCAACAGCTTTCACAGAGTCTCAATGGCCGAGTGTGTTTATGCGTTGGGTCATTGCGGCTGAAGATGGAATGGACTCGGGTTCAATCCGCGGTGCATCCACTTCCGAAAAGAGTGCTGATGATCGAAAATGGGTTTTCGTGAAATAGCTATACACTCAACCTTCGCTGTAAATAGTTGTTGAATTTTTTTTTCCACTTACCCCAACAATCGAAAATTTTTAAATTAGAAAAAAATTAATTTTTAGGATTTAAAAAGAAACATGTTTAAATTAAAAATTAAAATTAATGGAATAAAAACGAAAGTTTTTCCTTCAAAATCTCATAGTGCTTAAAATAAAAATAAACATTTTTAAATTAAAATTGTTTTTTCTTGATTTTGCAATTTTACTCTGAAGATTTTTAAAATGAAAAATTTCGTATTTACATAATTCTTAAATATAAAAACGTGCTCTAGGGAAATCTTACACGAATGCGCAGAGGTATTTTTAGTTTCCTTATACCTGCCGACGGAAATTTCAGCAGTAGCAAGTGTATTTGCTTATTGCCTAAAAAATGGGTGCTTTAGTGTTTAAAAAACTGAGGTCCAATTTGATTTCCACCGATTTTTAAAATTATCTTGATATTGTGCCAATAGTCGCCAAAAATCACAATCAACCCTTTTATAATCTGCTAGTTATTTGATATTTATGTTTGCATGCACATGCAGATGTAAGAAATTATGTGCATAAGCATGTACCTACATGCAAACGAAAATCAAATCAAATACGCATATGGCTGTGAATACTGAACTTTTTAATGCCGAAGCCAGCTTCATATTCGCATACAAATTTGATGTGAAAAATAAAAAAAGTGCCTTGCTAGTTTTTTTTTTCAATTTAAGTCTGAAAATAAGCAATTGGTTTCTCCTTAGCGAAAGCGAGAAAACAAGCTATGTTATTCTGTTTTGAAAGCCAGGTAAAAGCTAATGTGTGGAAACGTTGAAGCATGCTCACTGTGCTGTGATGGGCTGTACAAACAAAATACACATTGTGAGGTGGATTGGTGGTGTATTTGCGCTATTTTCTTAGCAGGCTTTTAGGGGCATGTGGCAGTGGGGGCTATATTATTGAGAACTTAAATAGTAAACACATTTAAAACGTAAAATAACCAGATTTTAAAGAATTTCGTATGGAATGAACGAAAATGTGTACGCAAGCCGGGCTTCTCGGCTTGTATGAAGCGACCGCCTCTGAAGTCTATATCTATCTCGATTATTTCATTCTGTTACAATCCACCGTTATGTGCCGTTATGCGATTAAAACTATAATACTCTGTGTACTAGTACAGCTGAGTATAAAAAGGATAAAGGTGAGCATATCAAAAGAAAGGGAATTCAATCACCTTTACAACGCTATGAAGATTTTCGAAATCGGTTGGAAAAAAATGGATATATTCGACTTTTAATTTTTTCGAAGAACTGACCTTTGACCCCTTATAACATTTGCTACATAAGCTTAAAAATAAATGTATACCAGTTGAGTTCGAAAATAAGGCGGATCACACCCACATTTTTAATTTTTTAAACATTGCAATCAAATTAGGGAGGGTCGAATTTCGAAATTCGAAAGCCCATTACTAAATTTTGGAGGCTAACTTCGAAAAATGGCGTATACATATTTTTTTTATGTCTCAATCTCTTCGAAAAAATTGGTTTGGTCCAATACCCAGGAAAAAAGTTGATTTTGTCGTATAGTGTTATCACTTTTTGGTGGTCCTAACCTGTACGATGCCTTCACCTACTGAAGTCTCCGCAATTCTGGTGCGAAGAACAGAGTTTATCCACATACGGATTGGCCTCTGAACTTTTCGTTTTTCTAAGGCCCGACACACACTATTATGATCTGTGTTGTCAAAGGCTCCTTCTATATCTAGGAATGCGCATATCACGGTTTCCCCCTGTTCGAAAGCACTGGGTATCTCTGTTGTCAGTTGGTAAAGAGCTGTGTCAGTTGACCTGCCTGCTCTGTACGCATGCTGATTTGGATGCAACGGATATTTTTCCAGAGTGTTCGACCTGATCTCATTGTCAATAATCTTCTCCATCGCTTTTAGGACGAAGGAGGTTAGACTTATGGTCTAAAGGACTTTGCTAGTGAGTAGTCCTTTTTTCCCACCTTAGGTATGAATACAACCTTAGCCCTTCTCCACACCTGTGGTACATATGACAGCGCTAAGCTATCTGTCATAATTTCCCTTAGGTGCGGGACAATACTTTCTGCTTGCTGCAAAAATACGGGGTATATGCCATCCACTCCTGGGGAGTTATACCTTTCAAAAGACCTTAATGCCCACCTTACCGCATTGGTTGAAAAGAGATTCCTATCATATCTCCAGTCAGATAGTCTTGGTCTACATGCTCCCACCTCCGTATCTGAACCCATATCGAGTGGACATGCATCCGGAAAATGTGCAGCCAGTAGTGCTCTTGCTCTCTCCTCCTCGGTTGCCGTAAAGGTACCATCTGGGAGTTTGAGCGATAACCTAGTTTCCCTCTGCTCCTTAGCCAAAGCTTTGTGAAGCCTCGCGGCTGCCGGAGTAGATATAATTTCTGCACAAAAGCTTTCGCGTTTGGCCCTTCTGATTTCCTTGTGGTACGCAGTTAGTTGTGTCGAATACTTCTCCCAGTGTCCAGTGTGCTTGGACTTATTAAGTAGCCTGCGCACTTCTTTCCTCATTTTCGAGAGCTCCGAGGTCCACCATTTTGTCTTCCTGGGAGTGCCTTTTGTTTCTCGACAGCTTTCATGAAAGGCTTCAATCATTAAATGATTAAGCTCATTCACTATATTTTCTAATTCTGTACACCCTCCTCTACTAACCTTGTTGATTGATCCTATATTATTATCGATTACGTCGTTAAATACGGCCCAGTCTATATGCCTGGGGTTACTACTAGGTGGTTTATTAGTAATTTGTACACCTAGTTCAAACCGAATTATTCTATGGTCCGAGGGGGAGAGCTCGTTAGATACCCTCCACCCTGTAACCAGATTATCAGCCAGAATGTTTCCTAGGGTTATGTCTAAAACCTCCTCCTTAACTCTAATTACGAATGTCGGAGTACACCCGACATTGAACATACATAGGTCTTTACTTATAATAAATTCTAATAGGGACTCACCTCTACTATTTGTGTCCGAGCTGCCCCATTGTGTACTGTGCGCGTTGGCATCGCATCCTATTATAAGTGGAAGTCTTGCCTTCCTGCAATGCTTTACCAATTTTTGCACGTTTTCTGGGGGGACCTCCGGTCTCACCACCGGGAAGTAGGCTGATGCTAGGACGACGTCAAGGTTCCTGCCCTCCACCTACATGTCCAATTGCACCGACTTATTTAGCACTACACATGTTCTTGATATATCTTGTGACAAATCCCAAATTACCTTATTATTGCCTGCTTCCAGACCCCTGATCTTGCCCTGGTAAACCCAGGGATCCTGCACCAGTGCAATGCCCAGATCCTCCATGTTAAACGTGTTTGCCAAGATTGCAGAAGCAGCCCTGGCATGGTGAAGATTTATCTGGGCCACACGTACTCTCCTGGTTGCAGTGGTCATGATCTAATCCATCCGCTCATCCGCCACCGAGGGTGCGGTGTCCCTTCCACTCTTGTCGCCCAGTCCCAGGAATTGGAGATCTTTCAGCATCTCCTGGGTACTCAGGATCCCATAAGGTACCATCTCGGCATCCTCCATCATTTCCTGACTATTCAGGAAAAGGGGGGATGCCGCTCTAGTATCCTCCTGCATCTCCTGAGTACTCGGGAGGCTAGAGGCCGCCGACTGGAACCCGGTGCCAAGCCTGGTTTGGGTGTCAGGAGCGCTCTCTTTTGATGGGGTGGGTGATTGAGGTGTTATTTCAGGTGGGGTCACATTTTTTTTGCTGCGAGCTCCGCTCTCGCTCCCATTTTTTTGTTGTGTTGATCGGGGATGCCGTATGTGGCAATATGAATTAAATTTTTTATACCGGAATCCAAATATGGCGTTCGGTCGGTGGCGCTTTTGACAGGTGAGTAGAAAAGTATGAAAATATATGGAGCAAATCACATTTTGACCTCAAGCGTTTGATCGTAAAATTTTTGTAAATATCGATGAAAAAATAAATTCAAATTGTCCTCTTTCGATGAAAAGCTATTAAATATGTAAAAAATTCAACAAAATATATTAGTGACAGTTAGCATTTTTTCACTTCAACGCCTAACGCCAAATTACGATTCCGGCATATTGTCTTTCTCTTCTGAGACATGTACCTAAGAGTTTACATTTTGTTATTTTATTTTATTTTATTTTATTTTATTTTATTTTATTTTATTTTAGTTTACTTTGGGGCCGATTTCATAACCAAATTAAAAGTTTATTTAAAATCTAAAGGAGCCTTTAATTTGTTGATCGATTTCATAAAGTCTTCTTCAAGATAAAAGTTCCTTTAAAGTTAAATACCAAAAAACGGGCATTTAAGTGATTTAAAAATCCCTTTTGCCGGAAAAAAATTAATTTCTGCAGTCCTTCAAAATCAAATATCAAGAATTTATTAAAATGTTTCAACCGATTTTGTTTGTTGAATCCTATAATGCAATATTCATCTTCTTCCTCTTTTGTGAGGTTGGATGACCGCTTCATATTTTTTCTGCACTGGGTTTCCAAATTATGCTTCTTTTTCCTTTTTTTTTTTTCAAAAAAATTAAAGCCACAATCAAAAAATTTATTTATTTTCAAAAAACAAAAATAAAAACAAATGATAAATTTCAATATTTCTAAATTTATGACAATAACTTGACGTGAAACTGTCGAAGACGGCATTGTCATTTGCAATATTTTCGCTTAAAGGAGCCTTTTAATATTATATTATTATGAAATCACTCCTACTTCAAAGTACGATTAATACTAGTATTCTGTAAGCTGTCTCAAGTCACTAATAGAGACTTTTGGAGACTTTTTCGTGGTGAGATTGATTTTGAGACAATTTGGTATTCCGTAAGCGAGCTCACGTCTCAAGTCTCAAAAAATACGTCACTAATTAGTGACCTGGTGGCGAGGAGGTCACAAAATAAAGAAAACATTGAGGTGAACTAAATAAAGCGTCAAAATTTATAAAAACTTACAATTTGTTTGCTCTTTGCTTGTTCGCTTGCTATTTTCTGCAATAAAACAAGTTTATTTGTATGAAATTAGCAGAATAATAAAATTTTGCTGGTTTTGCTAGCATACTTTTTTCCGCCATTTCGATCAAGTGTAAATAGTGATGTGATACGATATTTATCGATATTTCAATGTTTTACGTTACATGACTTTTTTTGCGAATCGGTTCAGATAAAACACGCATAAAACATTATATTCATAACTATTTTTATAAGTGATAAGTAGTAATGATACGCTTTATTTTTTTAATGCAATATATTGCTCATAAATTCATTTCCAAAACCTATTTTCGTATGTAATCGATTAGTGAGTATTCGTTAAATTATTTGGTTATCTCAAACAGTCTCAGTACATTTTCACCACAGTCTTTGGTGAAATTTTTAGTGACTGTGGCTTATAGAATACCAAAAATGGCTCAAGTCACTAAAAATGTCTCATGTCTCAAATCTCAAATTTTGTGACTTGAGATGAGACGGAGTTACAGAATTCGCCTAATTAAAAATTAATTAATTAAAAGGAACTGTTAACAAAAGGAGCTTTAAGAGTTTCATTTATTTTGTTTTATGTTTTAAGAAAATGAACTGAAATAAAAAAAATTTTTAAGGCTAAAAAGTGCCAATTCTTTAATTTTAACGGCAATTTTAATTTTTAACGCCAAAAAAGCATTTTTTAGAGCAATTTTTTGGTTGCCCTAATTATTACTATACTACGATGTGTGTCTCTCGCATTACTTACTTAAGCTCGTATAAGAAAAGTTTTACTTGCAACAAAAAAATTATTTCTTAATTTATTTCAAAAAACAAGAAAAAAACACTCACCCTAAGTAAATTATTTCTTATTTATTTAAAATCCAATCTTACTTGAAGCAAGAAAATGTTTTCTTATTTATTTAAAATCCAATTTCACTTGAAGCAAGAAAATTTTTACTTATTTATTTAAAATCCAATTTTCTTGGATTTTTTTAATATTAAGAAATTATTTTCTAAGTTCAAAATCAAGTCTAATTTTTCTTGTCTCGGCATTGATTCTAGTAAAAAATTCTTTCCGTGTACTATTCATGACCTGGTTAACTAGGTTTTGATGAATCATAATGAGTTTCAGAAAAGTTAGAGAACATTTAAATTTATGGTGTATGGGTCTGGATATCTGTTTCAGCAAATATGTTTATCTTAGCGAAAAATGTATGCGAATGCAAACCAAAATTAAACGCCCCCCCCCCCCCCCCCCCAAGGCTAATTCCTGCGCACGGCCCTGGTTCTAAAAAATATTAAATAAAGGCTTTAACCCTAGTTAGATAATCATATTTTTACATACGTTAAAGATAATCATGCGTAAAATTGACGCAGGATGGGTTTTCAGCTATATCTTCACAGTTTATTTACAAATTTGCCCGGAACTTGCACAAACTTTATTATAGATATGTAAAATAAATGTAAACGTTATAAATAAAATATATTTAAATCTGTTTACTATAAAAAAACTAAACCAAGAGAACTTCTTCAATTTTCTCCTGAAATTAGGAAACAGCCATTTTCCGTCCCTTTTTGAATAACTTTGCTGCAAAAATCAGACGTTTTGACTTACAATCTAATGAACTGGAAACTCATTAAGAAAAATAAATGAAAATTTTTTATGAAGGTCGGTCAAACACAATTTTGGAACATATCAAATATTGTCCTCGCGACATATAGCATTTTTGAACTTATTGCATGACCCATTGCCTTTCGCCTTTTTTGGAAGGGCAGTATGTACAAAAGAAGAAAAGGGACACCTTCTTTGCTTTGGGAAGATCAGGTGAAGACCGACTCGTCCTGCCTAGGTATTTCCAATTGGCGCCAGGCAGCACAAAACAGACACGACTGATGCGCTTTTTTGGACTCGGCCAAAATCGTCTATACCATTACTGCTTGCCCAGAATGTTGTACTACAGCTACGGACTACATAGCTCACTACATCAGCTGATGACTGATTTTGTGGCAACGCTCGAAAATGTGAACACAATGGTGTAGCTCAGTGTATCTCATATATGTCATCTTTTTTATATTTTTGTACAGGGGATTCCTTAAATTCCATAAAAACTCTTTATTTTTTACAAGTTCAATTCATTTTTCCGTTTCTTCGTCCTTCATTTCGAATTTCCGTCATTAAAAAATTGAGCTGTCACACTGTAGCGCGCTACAAAGTTAAAGTTAACTGCTTGCCCAGAATGGTGTGGCTGTAGTACGTAGTAAGAGCAGTCAAAAGTTAAAACAGTACAATTGCATTGCAATGCCCACAATGTGTAGCTGTGTCTGTAGCGTGTAGTTGTGGCTGTAGTAGAAGTAGAGTTAACTTTAGCTTTGTTCAACAACTTTACTTGCAACAAGAGCACCAGTGACAAATTAAGAGTAAAAACGAGTAAAAGAGAAAATTATCAACCAAAGTTATTGAACACAAAATCGTAAACATTTGCAAGTAAACAGCTGATGCGCTGTTTTCACAATTTGATTTTTAGGTTAGGTTGTAATTGAAATGTTTGAAATTGAAAATGAATGTAAATAACTGAATTAGGAGGACGAAAATCTACTTTGGATATTCCACAACATCGTCAAGATTTCTTTTTGCGCTAATTTATTTAGTATTAGAAATTTGCGATTAAAATGTTGGCATATTTCCAATTGCAATTTTTGTGATCATATGTTTTTGACGTTTCTATTTTTTTTAAAGCTGCAAGTAGTTGCAAGTGAAAATTTTACTTGCAACTATTTTCAACTCTCTCGAAGTCTTACTCTCCCAATTTGGGTCTCTTTTGCAAATTTTTTGGGTTATTGAACATAAAATTCGTAACTATTTGTAAAAGCAATTAAAAACTTTGAGTTATTGAACAAAGCTATTAACTTTGTAGCGCGCTACAGTGTGACAGCTTAATTTTTTAATGACGGAAATTCGAAATGAAGGACGAAGAAACTGAAAAATGAATTGAACTTGTAAAAAATAAAGAGTTTTTATGGAATTTAAGGAATCCCCTGTACAAAAATATAAAAAAGATGACATATATGAGATACACTGAGCTACGCCATTGTGTTCACATTTTCGAGCGTTGCCACAAAATCAGTCATCAGCTGATGTAGTAAGCTATGTATTCCGTAGCTCTAGTACAACATTCTGGGCAAGCAGTAACTCTACTTCTACTACAGCCACAACTACACGCTACAGACACAGCTACACATTGTGGGCATTGCAATGCAATTGTACTGTTTTAACTTTTGACAGCTCTTACTACGTACTACAGCCACACCATTCTGGGCAAGCAGTTAAGCGCTGATTAAAAAGAAGAAGAAGAATTATGTACAATAGATAATATAATATGATACACTGGCTCTAACGAGTTTTAAGGTCGAACTTCTTTCCTAATTCGAAGCGTGCTCCTTAATTTTGTTTTTCTTACTAATTGGGTGTGCCTGCAGTTTTATGCCGATTCCTAACGGTGGATGCATTTTTGTGAGAAGCTTTTTCATGACAAAATTACACTCAGAGAGTATGCCGTCCACTACCGACAGGTGAACAATATTTTAAAAACCTAATAATTGAAATAATTAGAAAATTAATTAAATTAAATTTTGGTGTTGGGTCGGCTGGGGGTTGAACCGGCGACCCATGGTATGGCATGCGAGCACTTTACCCACTTCCCCATAGCTGCCACAATACAACACATATAGTTTTTTATTATACTGGCTCTTCAGTATAATGTTATGATGAATGAAAGTCATCCTTGTCCTTATGCAATACGTGAAAAATGCTTCCTGAAAGTCACGGTAAAGATAATCATGCGTAATTTTGACTCACTGACCCCTCATATTGGGAAATTTACAAGACTTACCACAGAAAATTATGTGTCACGTGAGAGATATGCAGCACAACTGAAATATATATAACGTTCAGCGACGTATTCACATAATTTGGGGAGTGAGAACAATAATTCGAAAGGGGATGCGTAATTTTGACGCAGATTATCTTTTTAGGGCTAAACAAATAGCTCCAATAGTTTTATTTTGTTGTTATTTACGAAAATCATGTATAGCGACGAGGATGACGTTATGTTACTGCTAAACTGCGGTATATTGATGGCCGGAATGTAGGAAGATATAAGAAATCGACACCAACTTCCGCTTTGCATCATTATAAAAGCTGTGCATTCTTTTTTTCGATTATTTTTTTACATTTTCACCAACGATTTCCACGATTTTTAATAACACTCAACAAACGTCAAAATTTCTTTAAGAAATAAATGCCCGATGATATATTTCTTGGCAAAACCTGTGTTGATGTGTTCGCATTACGTTGAAAAATAGTATTAAAAAAGTGTATCAGTGTGTGCCCCCCCCGTTACTACGCCACTGAGGTAACTTTTCATTTCCCCACTCATGAAAGGTATGAAGTCTTCGGTACGGCCGAAGACAGCCGCGCTTTTACTTGTTTTTTTTAATTTTTTGTATAGTTAGGTTTTTGAGAACGGTAATTTTGTGGTTTTTTGTTATCACTTTATTCAAAAATTATTTTCTCTGGAGTTACGAATGCGATAAACGCAAGCTGTGGTATCCAACCCTTACGAGTCAGAAGCAAGGCTGCAAAATAACGTTATTTTTAACAATAAACAAAAAAAATTTTGTTTCTGTTGAAATATTCGATTTTATAAACGTAAAGAGCATAACAAAATCCACTTCGTTTCAACTGTTATCAAAAAAATTAACAAATTTTTTTTTGTTTTGATAATTATCAAAACAATTATTTCAAAAAAATATAGTTTCAAATTTAAACAAAAAATTTACTTTTCAATAATTTCGTTTTCTATGAAGAAAAGAAATTTTACATATGTTTGTATGTATGTATGTACATACGTACATGGATAAAAACAAATACAATTTTTGTTAATTTTTTTGATATCAACGAAACAAAATTATTCTGATTAAAGGTTTATTGATAATTTTTGAAACGAAAAAATTTTGTTTCTGATAATTAGCAAAACAAAATAATTTTTGGATATTTTTTATTGATATTTTTTGAAACAAAATTATTTTGTTCATTTCGTTGAGCAGCCTTGGTCAGAAGCCATAGGTTACCCCACTAGCAAATTGAAAAAATTTGTAAAAAGAGCTATTTGCTGCAAAACGGCGCAAATGCTTCATGCGAAATAGTTGGTCAAAAAAAGTAAAAAAAAATTGCACAATTCTATTACATATGTGTAGTATCATTAGTTAACAATGCAAACTAGAAAAAATATTCTCTAGGATCACCAGGAAACGGTTTTTTTGCTCTCCTGAAAAGTTGCTGAAAAACGTATAGCTCTTTTTGTTGGCGCAGCGACGATATATTTTTGTGAAGCTAACATATCACCTGGAATAAATGTATAAGTAGAATTTAAAATGTAATGATTTTGTTGCCAATAGAGGTCGCTAAAATCAATTTTGAGTCAAAACTGTTTAAGGTAATACGATATTTAGTGTGTTACAAAAAAAAAAAAAAAAACAAGTAAGGAAGCCTAAGTTCGAGTGGAATCGAACATTAGATACTCAGCTGTATGCTTTCATTGTTTATTTGCGTTTGTTCGATATAGGGTGTATTTTATATGAAACGAGTGCTGCATAAACAGGGCGCAGCCACGCCCATTTTTAAAATTTGTATCAATCATCCAAATAAGCATATAAATATTATTGCTAGTGCAAAATTGCATCCCTCTATGACTTTTAGTTACAAAGACTTCACGTTACAAATTCCAAAAGGGTTTTCCAGAAATATCTTTGTTAAAAAGTAGGCGTGGTCATAAACCGATTTCAATATATTTTTGCGTGTCTATTAACACATGTTATAAAAGTGCATAAACCAAGTTTCGTCATAATATCTCAGTTATTTGTCGAGTAATAGGCTCCTATATTCCTTTGTCTAAAAAGAGGCGGTGCCACGCCCATTTTATAAACTTTTTTTATTTTTTGTCTCCGGTCTATTTTAGAACTCATGTCACAAAATTTCAATGAATTATCTTTATATTTCACAGAGATATCGCTAAAAATGATTTTATTAGGTCACTTTATAATACCCATATATAAAAGTGGGCGTGGTCGTCAACCGATTTTGGTAATTTTTCGTCCACACATTTGGCTAAGTAAATATAGCACGCATACCAAATTTCATAGATATATCTTTAAGGGTTTCTGAGTTATGGCCTATAAAACTTTAAATATTTGCCCCTTAATAAGTGGGCGTGGCACCGCCCATTTGCCAAAATTTTTATACGTTTTGTTTTATGTCCGTAGTTGGACTCCTGCCACAAAATTTCAGTGATAGATCTTTATATTTGACAGAGATATCGCTTAAAATGATTTTATTAGGTCACTTTATAATACCCATATATAAAAGTGGGCGTGGCCGTCAACCGATTTTGATAATTTTTCGTCCAAAGATTTGTCTAAGTAAGCAAATTACGCGTACCAAATTTCATCGATATATCTTCAACGGTTTCTGAGTTATGACATATAAAACTTTCAATGTTTGACCCTTAATAAGTGGGCGTGGCACTGCCCATTTTCCAAAAATTCATCAAATTTCTTCATAAGGGCCTGAGCTCAATACGTGGGTAAAATCACAAATGTTTTCGATGGAACTAGTCACCTTTCTGAAATAAATTATTTATCAAAAGTTATTTCAGCTCTCTGGGCATATACTTAATGGTAAGCAAATGTGCTAAGTCTCAGAGTAATGCGATTTAAAATGAATTTTTGGCATTTTTTATACTCAGCTGTACTAGTACACAGAGTATTATAGTTTTAATCACATAACGGTGGATTGTAACAGAATGAAATAATCGAGATAGATATAGACTTATATATATCAAAATGATCAGGGTGAAAAGAGAAATCGATTGAGCCATGTCCGCCCGTCTGTCCGTCTGTAAACACTCTAACTCGCGCAAAAATTGAGATATTTTGATGAAATTTGAAATGCAAGTTGGTATCGAGACTGGGACGGTTGGTATTGAAAATGGGCGAAATATATAGAAAAAATCGGAAATTTCGTATCTCAGTCACTAATATAGCTAGAGCGATGAAATTTTACCCACGTGTTGAGCTCAGGCCCCTATGAAGAAATTTGATGAAATTTTGGAAAATGGGCGGTGCCACGCCCACTTATTAAGGGTCAAACATGGAAAGTTTTATATGTCATAACTCAGAAACCATTGAAGATATATCGATGAAATTTGGTATGCGTGATTTACTTACTTAGGCAAACATTTGGACGGAAAATAGTTAAAATCGGTTGACGGCCACGCCCACTTTTATAAATATGTATTATAAAGTGACCTAATAAAAACATTTTAAGCTATATCTCTGTCAAATATAAAGATATTTATTTTCTGACAGGAGTCCAACTGCGGACATATAACTAAAAACACTAAAATTTTGGAAAATGGGCGTGGCAAAGCCTCTTTATAGAAGCAGGAATATACGAGATTTCTTAGCCCCTAACTCGACAAATAATTGAGTTATTATGACGAAACTTGGTATATACAATTTTATAACTTGTGTTAATAGACATGCAAAAATTTATTCAAATCGGTTTATGACCACGCCTTCTTTTTAACAAAGATATTTCTGGAACACCCTTTTGGAATTTGTAGCATGACATCTTTGTAACTAGAAGTCATAAAGGAATAAAATGTGGAACAAAGAATAATATTCATATGCTTAGTTGGATGACTGGTAAAAATTTTGAAAATGGGCGTGGCTACGCCCACTTTATGCAGCACTCGCTTTATATAAAATACACCGTGTTTCCATCAAACGCAAACAAACAATTAAAGCATACAGCTGAGTATCTATTGTTCGATTCCACTCGAACTTAGGCTTCCTTACTTGTTTTATTTGCGAATTTGGTTAACTCTGAAGTGGTCTAGTAGAATCTGTAAAAAAATTGCACTGGTTTTTGCCGGAAATGTAGAAATTGTACAATTTGGTAAAGCCATATTTTCAAAATTTTAGAAAATTCTACAGAACCTTATATGTATATATGTTATGGAAAAAATTTATCAAAATTAATACATGGAACTATTTTTTCTCTCATGCTATAGGAAATTTGCCTATTTAGGATAAAATATACAATTTTTATAAATATGTGACAAATACTGACAAAAAACATACATGTAATACTAACTTTTTTAGGTGAGACACAAAAAATTTTACAAAGTTTGACAAAATTAAAAAAAAACAAGGAAAAACGACTATTTTTTTATTTTTATTTTCGATTCTATGCTAGGAGGTCTTGCTACCAAAAAAGAAAAAGATTCAAAAATTATGCCGGAAATCGCTAATTTAGTACTTTATTTAACACCCCAAAAATTTTATTTTTACATGGAAAAATTTTATAATAAAAAATTGTTTCTATGTTAACTCTAATAATATTGCGCTTTTAAAGGTTACAATTTGATATTGACATTTTGCAATAAAATAGTGCATTAAACTATAACAACCAACATATTTTCTAAACAAATTTAAGAGTAATTTTCTTTAGA
Organism: Urophora cardui; assembly: GCA_960531455.1. NCBI lineage: Eukaryota > Metazoa > Arthropoda > Insecta > Diptera > Tephritidae > Urophora > Urophora cardui. The sequence goes on from OY482672.1 coordinate 102,835,301, forward strand.
ACCATTTTTTGCAATAACTAAGGGGAGTAGTCCATCCTTTATTTTAAAAGGACAATTATATATGTTATAGTTAGTTTTTAATGTATTGTGATTACATGTTAATCTAAAAATTACTTTTTGTAAAAGGGGATATATGAGAGGTAGACATGTCGTTACACTTAAAGGGACGAAACTTATCACCTAGTTTAAAAACATAATTCTATAAACATACACCAAATTTCATTTCATTCTGTTCAAAATTGAAGATGAAATCACAATTTTAAAATGAAGGATATATGGGAGGTAGTTATATCCTTTCACATAAAAGAACGAAACTTATAACCTAGTTTAAAAGCATAATTCTATAAATATATGCCAAATTTGATTTCATTCTGTTTGAAATTGAAGCTGAAATCACAACTTTAAAATCAAGGACATATGGGAGGTAGTCATGTCCTTGCATCGATTTGGCCAAAACTTCGTTTTTTTCTTATCTCTATTATTTTCTGCCTGTGAACAAAATTTCATTGTTCTGCGATTAGTCTTGCCGAGCTTTCAATAGCTTTAATCAATTTTTAAAATAAGTATAGTAATTTAAAAGATATTGAGGTGTGAATATAGCAAAAAACGCGTTTTTCGCCTCTTTGGACATGAATATCTTAAAAACTGTACGTATTACAGAAAATCTGACTTCAGATTCAGATTCAGCGCACCGAAATTCTTTAGAAAAATAAAATTTTATTTCTGTAACAAAAATTTGGTGAAATTTTGTCGACCAGTGTAATTTTTGAAACGAAAAAAATTTGTTTTTTATAAGCAACAAAACAAAATAATTTTTAGATATTTTTTATTGATACTTTTTGAAACAAAATTATTTTGTTCATTTCGTTCAACAGCCTTGATAGAAACAAGGACTTTGAAAGATTTTTTGGCAAACAAGAGGTTGCCTCCTGACTTTACTTTTCTTTAGCTACTACATCAATTTTCATATACATAGTTAAACGCAATAACTAGTTTTGCGAAAAACAAAAGTCGAAAATTCAATTAAATTCCTCAATATTTCGATTTTTAACCAATGTGCAGCGGTAAGAGGTTTCACTCTCAAGAAATAAAAGAAAAATTGGTAAAGAATTGAAGATTTGTATTTTTGAAGGCTGTTGATTGTGGGTTATGGTACGCGCCAAAGCATGTTACTCTGACACCCTCTGTTTAATTTTTTTGTCCAAGGAGCGGTTTGACGGCTATTATGTATTGGTGTCGAAACAATTTAACAAGGAAAGACGTAATCGCAGTAAGAATAAATAAAATGGTATAAAAAGTATAAAAATAAATATAAATAAAAAGCTTTGTAGTATAAAGGAAATAGCATTGGCAGTTAAAAGAACGATCGAATACAACAAATGATAGGAAGTCATTTAAAAGTACAAACGGACATTATTTATGGCCCAAACCATTAGCCAAACTTGTAATATCTTCCATCTTCGGCTGAGATTTAGAAAAAGAAATGAGAAACGCTTATAGACATGCCAAAGGACAGCGAATGTAAGAAAATATGTGCATGCATACATATGTATTCACACTTTAGTGGGGTGGATTGGTGACTAATGTAATGTAATACCCAGAAAAATATGCGTCTTATTTAAGAATTATTGCAGTAGATTTAAAGGCAAAAACAAGACTTGAAAATTATGAGTGAAGCAAAGTTGTATAGCGTAATGCTTAAAATAAGGCTGATTTTCCTGTGTTGATGTCATCAGGCCATAAGGAATACTCTCTCTCTGTGAGCACACCTTATTTATAAGGCCTATCCGCCAGGAAAAGAATGCTTATTTAAGGTCATACTATGGCCTGATATTCAGGCCTTATGTGGTGTATGAATACCTTATAAATGTTTTAATAATATATTTTTTGTTTAGCTGCATAAGGGACACAAAAAAAATTTTTTGACCCCGCCGAAATGGTTTTTTTATTGTAACTTTGTTATTTCACATCCGATTTTTTAAATTTATACTTCATTATTTTCGTATTCCGAAGCTCTATATTTTCTCAAATGTCGCATTGACAACGAGATTATGCAATTTAAGTTCAAAATAAGCCATCTGCAATGGTTAATTGGTCCAAGTTCCAGACTGGGATTATATAATAAGATATTAATATTTAATATGGTTTTAAAACCAATTTGGATGTATGGAATACAACCAAGGATGGGCATTTTTGCATTACCATTTAAAGTGCATTACCATTCAATAGTGAATGGTAATGCAAATTTGGCTTGCACTACCATTCAGTAGTGAATGGTAATGCAAATGTGGTTTGCACTACCATTCAGTAGTGAATGGTAATGCAAATGTGGCTTGCACTACCATTCAGTAGTGAATGCGAATGCAATAGTGGCTTGCACTACCATTCATTGCATTCCCACTACAAGTACGATTTGTGAAAACCCATGATCGTAGTTTAGGTATTAAGTGGCAAATCTATTTAATAACGGGAAGGAAGTTTATGGGATATTCTACACATGAAATAAGGCTTAGAAAACTGATTGGAAACCAACGCGGCATTGCAATATGTCCTGTGTATATCAATAGGTTTTAAGGTTGTTAATAAATTTCTTTTAAACACGTAGGTAAAAAAATTCTTGTACTTATACAGTGGCTCACAGAGGTATTTTGCATATGACATTTGTTGAGAAAATATTGGAAATTCGCCTATTTTTTCGAATTCATTTGAAAATTTTTGACATGATCTGATAGCTGTAGCTTCATACTACACAAAAACATTAATTAAAAAAACATAAACACATTTCATCTTTAATATAAAATTATCAATTTTCTAAGCTAATTCCATGTGTAGAATATCTCACAAACTTCCTTCCCGTTATTAAATAGATTGGCTTCTTCTTCTTGATTGGCGCTTAACCGTCTAGACGATTCTGGCCGAGTCCAACAGAGCGCGCCAATTGCTTCTGTTTCGTGATTTTCCCAACGCAGTGGAGGTCTCCCTTTTCTTTTGCGTTCAGCGGGTTTCGATAGAAATGCTTTCGTGGCCGGAGCGCCTTCGTCCATTCTCACGACATGACCTGCCCAACGCAGCCGCTGGATCTTTATTCGCTGAACAATGTCGATGTCTGTGTAAAGCTCGTACAGCTCATCGTTAAATCATTAGATTGGCTACTTCATGCCTAAACTACGATCATAGGTTTTCACAAATCATACTTGTAGTAGGAATGCAATGAATGGTAGTGCAAGCCACATTTTCATTCGCATAGTGAATGGTAATGCAAATAAAATTTTCACTACCACTCATCAGTGATTGGAGAATGCAAGGCTGACTGCAATCAAAATTGAATGCACTGTGCCCAACCCTGAATACAACTATGGGGCACAGCATCGAAATCTAGCGTAGGAAGAATTCAAAGGCTAGAGTCAAAGATATTAAGAACAATATGCAAAGCTCCTTGGTATGTACAAAATTCAATTATACATAGTAACCTAAAGATAAAAACGGTGACCGAAGAGATAGAGAAAATACAACCAAATTATGCAAAAAGATTAGCCAACCATCCTAATCATTTAGCAAAAAGTCTCCTAAAGAAAAACTATCCTAGGCGGTTAAAGGAGAAAGGAGAAAGGATCTCAATTGTGCATAAGGTCATATTTGTTAGACCAATATCTCGAAAGTAACTTTAGATAATGATGAACGTTGCCGAAGCGACCGACCAACTGCCATCGCGATGAACGGCACCTAGTCCCTGGCGTTCATCGCGCAGGCTAGTGGAAATACCGCAAAATACAATAAACGTCGCCGAAGCGACCGACCAACGGTCATCGCGATGCACGTCACCTAGTCCCTGGCGTTCATCGCACGGGCTAGCGTAAATACCGAACAATACAATAAACGTCGCCGAAGCGACCGACCAACGGTCATCGCGATGCACGTCACCTAGTCCCTGTCGTTCATCGCACGGGATAGCGTAAATACCGAATAATACAATAAACGTCGCCGAAGCGACCCACCGATGGCCACCGCGATGAACGTCACCTAGTCCCTGTCGATCATCGCGCCAGCCCGCGCGAATAAAACCACCTCTACGATCACCACGCTATGGCTGTACATATAATTGTAAATTAAAACTTAACCTGTTTATCCACTTTTGAGAAAAAAAAAAAAATAATAATAATAGTAATAATAAATAAATATATAATAATAATAACCTAGATGAAGATAAACTCCATTACACAGCTAGGTTAATATTACACTCCTAGGTTAAGATACATGCCATATGTGTATATGTAAACAGACTCTTTGCCAACTTTATTACCTATTTGTAGCACTGGCAGCAAATAATTTATTGTATTAATTTCTAAGATTTTCCAAATTATTGTTATTTTCTACACAAGAAAGATTCAATAAAAGATAATTATTAGAGAAAAAAAAAATGCCCGTTTGAACTCTGAAGTCAAATAACAAAGTTACAAAAAAAAAACAAATTAGGCGGTATTTCGCGGGACCAGAAAAAAAAATGTTGTCTTTAATCCTCTCAATATAAGATTCAAATTTAGGAGCAGACTTATACAACAAGTTAAATAATAGCTACGTTAAGTAAATATTCGTAGTGACGTAACTTCTTTGGTTATTTATTTAGTAAAACCGTTTAAAAGTAACATTGTCATGAATTTGGAAGTACTTTCCTTTGGTAAAACAAAAATAATAATTCATGGACATTGAAATAAGTTAGCTGACCCATCTATGTGAGAACGACTTCAGATCTCAAAAGGATATTCGAAGGAATAGAGAGCTTCAAAATACGACCTATCAATTTTAAAAATAGGATGCTAAATAACAAAGGTACAAAAAAAAGAAACAATTTCGGTGGTATTTCGCGGGATCAAAAAAAAATTTCTCAACATCAGCTTCAAATTTAGGGGCGGACTTTTACAACTTTTTTTCGACCCTATCTAATGTACATGGACATACATATGTATATGTACATATGTATATCGAAATCAGATAAGCGTGCGCATATAACCAAAAACTTAATTGCATGTCAGTAGAAATTTGAAACTGAAACAATACACAGTTTTTATGTTTGCCACACAGTGTACCCTCTTTGCTCATATAAACTCAATTCCCTTGGAGATGAGCAGAGAAAAATCAGTGCAGAAAGCAGCGCTGCCAGCGTATTCCAGTTTAACAACTTAGCTTCAGCTTAGGCTTACAAGTCTGTTTACTGGGTATGTACTAGGGATTCCAATCCCGGGATCCCGCCCTTTTTGACACTCCGGAAATCCCGGGATTGATAGAATTTCATCCCGGGATTTTCGGGATAAAATAAAGCGAGAATATTCCCCTATTATAGCAAAGAAAAATTTTATCTTATATAATTTTTATTGGTCTCAGATCTGTATAATAATAGCATTTCCTATTCTGAACGAAAATGTTGCATTATTACATGGCAGCATTATCAACATGTGTCCTGTGCCCTATGAAAATGGTGCATTTTTCATGTGATAAATAAAACAAAAATAATGCAATCCTTTACTTGTGCTAAGAACATAAAATGTTGCCCCTTCTTCTTCTTGATTGGTGCTTAACCGTCTAGACGATTCTGGCCGAGTCCAACAGAGCGCGCCAATTGCTTCTGTTTCGTGCAGCATGGCGCCACTTGGGAACACCTAGAGAGGCAGCGTCGCTGTCCACCTGATTTTCCCAACGCAGTGGAGGTCTCCCTTTTCTTTTGCGTTCAGTGGGTTTCGATAGAAATGCTTTCTTGGCCGGAGCGCCTTCGTCCATTCTCACGACATGACCTGCCCAACGCAGCCCCTGGATCTTTATTCGCTGAACAATGTTGCCCCTTAGTCGGGCCAGTTTTACATTTTGTCATTGGAACAAACAGCCCTAAAAAAATGTGTGGAATCTTTGTGGAAGAAAATAAAAAAATTTGACAGTCCGAAGAAAATGCTGAATAAGTTTGACATTTTTGCCAGAATAAAAAGGCAAAGTAAGGATTAACATTTTTGATTTAATAACACTAGGCAACAAATAATTAAAAAAAAAAAATACAAAGAAATTTAGTTTTGGGGGAGAATAGATATGGACCTGCTGAGCTAGGAACTATTTTTTTTTTTAATTTTTTGTATGGTTAGGTTTTTTTTTTGGTTATCACTTCATTCAAAAATTATTTTCGCGGGTGTCACAAATGCGATAATCACAAGCAGTACCTCGTTCGAAAGACAATTAAAATTGTCGGTCTACAACTTGTAGTAATTGGACATAACCTCGCTAAGTAACAGCTGGTCCAAATCAAAATTTTGTTAATTACTTGCGATTTTTGAAAACATTTTGATTTTAAGATTAAGTTTTTTGTAGGAAGTTGTAAAATTCAGCAAAGTTGTATTCTTTTAAAAATTAGCCTGATTAATTGTGGTTATCACATTTGTGATTTCCGAAAATAATTTTTGAGTGAAGTGATAACCAAAAAAAACCCAAATTACCGTTATCTCAAAAACCTGACAATACAAAACATTAAAAAAAATAGTTCCGAGCTCAGCAGTCCCACACTTATCCTCCCCCATACCTGAATTTTTAGATATTTTTTAGTGTAATTAAATGTTTTTGTTGTGCAATACGCGTTGTAAGGAAACGACGTTAAGTATTTTAAAAATCTTTAGAATTCTTGTGGTAAAATTCATTTGATAATTTCTATTTTCTGCTTCTTGGCCATTTATTTCTCAAGGGTTTTTGCAATTTCCTCCCATGCAAAATAAATAATGGAAGAAAATGCAAACAATATTCAAAAAATAAAATTCGCAAAAACCAGGAAAAAGTTTAATTTTAGTTATTTGAGAATTTCACATTACGTACTAAAATAAAATACGTAGCTGTATACTCGGAATTCATCTCAAAATTTGTGCATCCGATTTTTACTTTTTTTCGAATGTTGCATTAATTTTCAGTATTTTTCGGCAAGCTTGGAAATATTCGCTTAAAAGAAGTACGTCGCTAAATTCTAAAAATTTTTATTGGAAATTATCATAAGCTTTATTATTAATATCTTAAAAGTAACAACTGTAAAGGCAAATGTTTTGTTCACCAAATGTATGTAATTTTCTTTGTTGGTTGCGTTTTTAAACGGTTTTATTTAGCTCACCCCGTTTGTTTTATTATTTATTATTTATTCTTGGGTCAAATTTAGTAATTCAAATTTCACCCTCTTCCTGTCAACCGATTAATCTGAAATTTTGTACGCATGTATAACCCCGATGACAATGCAATATTATGAAAAAAAAATTCCGATAGGTGGCGCGTGGGTCGCTATATTTACAAAAATCGCATTTATCGTCCGATTTGTCTGAAATTCGGAACATGTATTACTACCTTGAAAAGAAATATTTTCTTAAAAAAAAATTCCGCTAGGTGGCGCGTGGGTCGCTATATTTACAAAAATCGCATTTATGGTCCGATTTGGCTGAAATTCGGAACATGTATTACTACCTTGAAAGGAAATATTTTCCTAAAAAAAACTTCCGATAGGTGGCGCGTGGGTCGCTATATTTACAAAAATCGCATTTATGGTCCGATTTGGCTGAAATTCGGAACATGTATTACTACCTTGAAAAGAAATATTTTCTTAAAAAAAAATTCCGCTAGGTGGAGCTGAGATCGGGGTAATTAAAACTGAAAATCCTAATTATGGACCGATTTGGCTGATATTTTGCATGTGCATTACTTAAATAATTTACAAATGTTTAAAAAAAATTGGAGCGGCTAGGTGGCGCGTGAGTCGCTCTATTTAAATAAAAATAGGTAAAAAAAACTTTTTAAGTTAAACGGTTTTATGTTAAACATACATTGCCAAGTTTAAGACTAAATGGCGTATAATAATAAGATTTAAATTTAGAAATTGAATCTGTAATTTAGGTATCTGATTAATCCAGCCTGAATCCACCACCCAAGTCAAGATTTTGTATCGTGTTGAGGACTGTGTGGCGTTAGGGTGGCTAAAAATGATACGTCGTTAGCGGTACACCACCCAAGTTAAGGTGAAAGGTTAAAACGCGCCGAGAACGGTATGACATTAGGGTGGATAAAAATGATACGTCGTTAGCGTTTTCCCCTCAAGACTCAGGCGCATCTTGTTGTACATAGCCTTGCCCCTTTATTGGACCTCTGGGGGGTCGACCGTTTAAATGTCCATTACTCGTGGGAACAAAATGGTAAAAAAATATGAAAAATAAAAACTAAAAACTAGAAAATAAAAATAGGTAAAAAAAACTTTTTAAGTTAAACGGTTTTATGTTATACATACATTGCAATGTTTAAGATAAATGTACTAAAAACCAAAAAATAATAAAATAGATACAGTCGTGGGAATTATAAACATTTGCATAGACTAGACTAAAATAAAACCGGGGGGCACGTCAATTGTCTACAAATTATCGACTTAATGTGCGATAGAAGAATCGTTTAATTCGTCGTTAGGCAGTTGGCCCGCAGACGGTGAGGAAATTACTTACTATTTTCTTGCTCATGGAAATTCCAATAGTTATACACTCCATGTTAATAAAAGAGATGTTTCAACTAGTTTATCGTTGGACATTCACACGAGGAATCGTTTCACTGCTCGTAGTTTGTCTTTAATCGACAAAACATATGATAAAAGTACTACTCGCTTACCACTATGAAACCCTAAAACTCGCTTATAATCGAGCTTGCTAGCTTTTTTCCACATTCTAGCCCTACTTATCACACGTCCATCGTTGTCGGTTGAACAACTGCCTAATTATAGTGTAACATTACAAAACAAACATTTTAATCAACGATTGTAGACAATTGACGTGCCCCCCGGTTTTATTTTAGTCTAGTCTATGCAAATGTTTATAATTCCCACGACTGTATCTATTTTATTATTTTTTGGTTTTTAGTACATTTATCTTAAACATTGCAATGTATGTATAACATAAAACCGTTTAACTTAAAAAGTTTTTTTACCTATTTTTATTTAAAGTAACTCTTATTATTAAATAATACGCATGATTTTACATTCATATTTTAGTTTGTTACTAATGAAATAATAAAAATGGCAATAAAAATCAATTTTTTCTTTGCACTTTAAAGTTATAGCGTTCCTCGAAATATATATTTACTTTTTTCAATCACAAAATGTGGGAAAATAATTAATGTCCAAATCCCGGAACAAATCCCGGAACCCGGGGATTATAAAAAAATCTCGGAAATCCCGGGATCGTAAAAATTGGAATCCCTAGTATGTACCTATGTACATTAGGGTGGGGCGATTTGTATGGAGGGAAATTAATCGACACCGCGCCATCGAAATTCGGATTCCTCTCATTTTTCTGAGTAGAAAACTCCTCCACCACATTTGTCCAAGATTAATTTTAATGTTCCGGAATTTGCTTTTTATGGACCAAGACGGATTTTTGAAAATAAAAATTGGGCAAAAATCGACAAAGAAATAAAATCTGCGATTTTCGGCATTCAGCCTCATCATCCGATTTTAATTCTGATTTCATATCTGGATTCAGCATAAAATTCTGCTGGCTATTTTTTTGTCAATTTTTTCCCAATTTTTATTTTTAAAAATCCGTCTTGGTCCATAAAAAGCAAATTCCGGAACATCAAAATTTATCTTAGACAAATGTCGTGGAGGAGTTTTCTACTCAGAAAAATGAGAGGAATCCGAATTTCGATGGCTCGATATGGGTTAGTGAATCGCCCCCACCCTAATGTACATACATACTTACTTCTATTGGTGTGAATAAGTTTTTGCTTTTTATTTCCGCGAAAGCATTAACGACTCTTATCGATTGGGTTCTCTTACTTCGATATTTACCCAAAGTGAATTGCAAATAGAACAAGGAACTAGTGTAAGTTGAACAGGTTGGTATAAGTAGATTTAGCATCAAGCAAGTTCGACCAGCTCAATGAGAAGTCGCCAGGTCGCAAGTATTGCTATTGTTTTCGCATGTATATTTTCTACTCAATAGGGAGAAGCGCAGGTTGAAGCGAGCGAAGTGGCGAATAAAGAACGCCAATTAACAAAGGGATTATAAAAAAAATATCTGAATTGCAAATTGTCGAAATTTGAAACCGATATCGGGTGGAAATGGCGTTATGAAACCAAGTTGGTTTTACTTTTTTGAAGGGTGACAAACGCCGTTCATATGTGGACTGCACAAAAAACTGACGCGCGTTTATACTAGCCTAAAGGTTCAGACATTGGTGACTTATAAGTATTTCAATATCGTTAACCTTATCGTAACTTTATCGCGATCCATATGAGCTGTTAGTGGTGTCGTAAATCTGTAAACCGCTGACATTTGTCGAGGCAGATCTAGGAAGGTAGGGGCATAGCCAAATTCAGAAATTTCCCATGTAATTTTTTATTGTAATTGGTAGATTGGAACGTCAAAATAATATTTCTCCTTGGTTAAAATCTGAATTCGCTTGGGACTCGCCCATTACTATTGGCCATGATGTGAATTCGCTTTGATTTTGATATTATAATCTACCTTTGTAAATAAAAAAAGAAGTTTCTGAATTCGTGTAAAAGCGTTGGGTCATTGTGGCTGAAGATGGTATGTATCTCGGGTTCAATCCCCGTGAGGAGCATCCACTTCCGAAAAGAGTGCTGATGATCGAAAATGGTTTTTCGTGAAATAGCTATACACTTAACCTTCGCTGTAAATAGTTGTTGAATTTCTTTTCCACTTACCCCCAACAATTAAAAATTGAATTAAATAAATTTAGTGCTAAGCACTCTTTAGAGAGATTAAGTATCGGAGATGCCCCCTTTTCCAATAGCTCCCATTTGATATTGTTTATGCCCCTACAAATTTCCAGTGTCCAACCATGAACACTTCCAGAGATATTTTTTGGTTGCTTGTTTTTCCGACAGGGTAGGAATATGATGTATTGTGGAACGATCTTCTGTCATCCCTTGTCAAGTTTGGTTTGGAGACAAACCGGTTTCGTCTAATATGCGCCATCTTCAGTGTCGAAAAAAACACTGAAGATGGCGCATATTAGCCGAAACCGGTTTGTCTCCAAACCAAACTTGACAAGGGATGACGGAAGATCGTTCCACAATACATCACTTCCAAAGATATTGAGTATAAAATATTTATGGTATATGGGAGGTACCACGCCTCGTTTTTGTTATAACGCTCACCTCTGTTTGTGAAAATTATTTTTTGGCGATTTTTCTCAGCCTGAGTTTAATAACGAATAGAAAATGCTTATGTTTTTCTAACATATACATGTATTATCTATACTAACCAATACCAAAAAGAAAGGTCGGACCATTTTCAATTTCATGCTCTTGGTTGACTTTTTCAGGATTAGCCCTTATTGAAGTATTATTAAATTGTTGTAAAGTAAAAGAAACAATAAGAAATCATATTGCAAAAATCTAAAGCGAGAACTTTGTGTTAATCAGCAAAATTAGAGTCGAATTCTTCGTCTAGGTCTGAGATGGCAGAGCCTTGGTCAATATTTATTTCTGGGTTTGATAACAATTTGAGTACTTCTTTACATGAAAACTTGCACTTTCTTGCAGCTAAATTTATGTTATTCAGGTTCTAAGAATAGTAGTGAATAAACTCAGTTAAAAATTAAAGCGTTTAACCGCGGATAACGTGTTTGCGGGTCTAATGAAATTAGGACTTTTTAAAAATTCAACTCAATTTAAAATCATGTTACTATAACATGAAATACTCACTTCTATTCCATTAACATCCTAAAAAATTATATTCATTACAAATAACATACCGTAGAGGATAAAAACAATTCAATATTTTAACAATTGACGTATAATTCATAGCCCAACAGGAGTTTAAACATTAACATCAAAGTGCAAATATATAAGTGAATATAGTGAATCTATATATATAAAAATGGTGTAAAAAATGTTACTAACCTCATCAGATGAGAACGGCTGGACCGATTTCTGTAAAATTTTTTGTCAGTTGTTCGTATTCTCGAGGAGATGGTTCGTACGGAAGAAAATTTTGGAAAATCCCTCCGGAAAAGTCCGAAAATTTGAAAAATCGGTATGTATGTGTGTATGTGTGCATCTGTGGATGTGTGTCCTTTATAAACTCCCAAAGTAACCGACCGTTCTTTATGAAATTTTCACAGTAGATTCATGTGGTATTAGTGCACATAGTAGGGTATATAGAATTTCGAAAAAGTGGGAGCTTCCCGGAATACAGGCCTAAATGAGGACCCAGATCGATCCAGCAAGTCTTCGAGCAATATTGGTATCAAATGAAAGGTGTTGAACAGGCCTTCAACATAAAGGTATTTTCATTGCGATACCTAGGCCGGGTTCCCAGATATGGGTTAAAACGTGGGACCGAGCGACCCTGGAAAGTTTCTGAGCGATATTGGTATCAAATGAAAGCTGTTGAGGAGGACTTCAACAAAGAGCTTTTTAAATAGTGATGCCTAGGCCGGGTTCCAAGATTTGGGTCAAAGCGTGGACCCGGATAACCCCTGAATGTTTTCGAGCGATATTGGTAGCAAATGAAAAGCGTTGAGCAGGCTTCCACATACAGCTTTTTTCATTGTGATTTCTAAGGCTCTTTCCCATAGATGGCTAAAGTAGTGGGCCCGGATGGTGATGGACGGTCCCAGTAAGGTAAAGGTAGGTAGCTATAGGGATAGGGGTAGGGATAGGGATAGGGATAGGGATAGGGATAGAGATAGAGATAGAGATAGAGATAGAGATAGATATAGAGATAGAGATAGAGATAGAGATAGAGATAGAGATAGAGATAGAGATAGAGATAGAGATAGAGATAGAGATAGAGATAGATATAGATATAGAGATAGAGATAGAGATAGAGATAGAGATAGAGATAGAGATAGAGATAGAGATAGAGATAGAGATAGAGAAAGAGATAGAGATAGAGATAGAGATAGAGATAGAGATAGAGATAGAGATAGAGATAGAGATAGAGATAGAGATAAAGATAGAGATAGAGATAGAGATAGAGATAGAGATAGAGATAGAGATAGAGATATAGATAGAGATAGAGATAGAGATAGAGATATAGATATAGATAGAGATAGAGATATAGATATAGATAGAGATAGAGATGGAGATGGAGATGGAGATGGAGATGGAGATGGAGATGGAGATAGATATAGAGATAGAGATGGAGATGGAGATGGAGATGGAGATGGAGATGGAGATGGAGACGGAGATGGAGATAGAGATAGAGATAGAGATAGAGATAGAGATAGAGATAGAGATAGAGATAGAGATAGATATAGAGATAGAGATAGAGATGGAGATGGAGATGGAGATGGAGATGGAGATAGAGATAGAGATAGAGATAGAGATAGAGATAGAGATAGAGATAGAGATAGAGATAGAGATAGAGATAGAGATAGAGATAGAGATAGAGATAGAGATAGAGATAGAGATAGAGATAGAGATAGAGATAGAGATAGAGATAGAGATAGAGATAGATATAGAGATAGAGATAGAGATAGATATAGAGATAGAGATAGAGATAGAGATAGAGATAGAGATAGAGATAGAGATAGAGATAGAGATAGAGATAGAGATAAGGATAGAGATAGAGATAAAGATAGAGATAGGGATAAGGATAAGGATAGGGATAAAGGTTGAGATTGAGATTGAGATTAAGATTGAGATTGAGACTGAAATAGAGATAGGGATTGAGATAGAGATAGGTATCGGGGGAAGTAGGTTTGTCGCGGCGAATATAACTATAACTTTTATTCAGAGAATAGACATTTTTTATTATTCGCAGTCATTAAGATGGACTCTAAGATAATGGTTAGCAATACGGTAATCAAAGACTTCTTTAGGCTTCATAGGAATAAATTTTAGCAGAACAACGTCTGCCGGGTCAGCTAGTAGTTTATATTATCCGGTATAGATTGGTTCGCTTTTTTAAGCATTTCTAAGTAGAATTTTAGGGACGCTTTATAAATTCAATGATAAAAAATAATTTATTTAATATTCTCTAGATCATGGAAATCATACACTGTGGGACAGGGAGAAATCGCGAATTTACAAGAAATTCTCGATTTCCTTCCAGGGCCGTAGCCAGAAATTTTTTTCGTAAGGGGTTTCATCGTTGTGGATTTTTTATTTTTTTTGAGAAAAATATATAACCTATTTCGTGCACTAAATAAGAATAATAAAAAAAATCTGGTTTCTAAAGGGCTATTTAGAAGAAAATTTTTTTACAAAAGAAGTTTTAAAAATCAGGAAACTTTTATTCATTTAAAAATTAGACCGTTCTATTGCAAACACGATGAATACTTTATTTTTGGTGATTTTATCCAAGTGAAAAAAAATTATATTTTATGGGTTAGATTACCCAACCATGTGGAAACGAAAATAACTGTAATGTTGAGACCCTAACTTGGGTTTTTTTCAACTTTGTTATTTGACATCCGATTTTTAAAATTGATAGATACATATGTCATTATTTTAGTCTTTTGAGCAGGGTTTGAAATTATATTCCACTTTTTTTTCATTTCCATTTAATTTAATTTTCATTTGAAAATTAAAAAATAAACTGCGCAGCAGGAGTATCAAAAATAAAAGTTCTACTGTATTGCATCTGCGCAGCCTTAAGTTTCAAAAAATTACAGTCGACTGTTGATGTTTTGTGGAAATTTTTACAGCACAGCAAAGGGCAAACATACTCGTAAGCCGTTTTCGATTCACAATTTCTCTGCTCGCTATAAATTTCTATCTGGGAAATTTTTATCGACCACCTAGCGAGTATGGCTACTACCAGCGTTGCCACTTAAAAAATTTTAAATTTACCAAAATACAAAATAAAAGTAACCAAAACTAGAAACAAGTAACCAAAATAAATTAATAATATAGTCATATGTCCCATTAATGTTAGGGCTATTTATTTGAAAGTAAAACAATATTTACGGTTAACAAAAACTGAAATTTATCAATTGTTTTACATCTTTAAGCCTTAAACAGATCCAACGTCGAGCGAAATATCGCTCCGTCGTAGCGTTCTATCAACATTTAAAAACACCACCAGATATGAGAATGAACACAACCAAAAAGCTGACAAAAATCGCCCGACGAAAATTCGCCAAAATAGATTTATTTATAATGCGGTCGCTGGCTCCTGTAAATTACACAGCTCAACAAAAAAGTCGATATTTTGGTGCAGCCCTGCTTGTAACTGCAGTTGGTAGTATACGATGCACTGATAAAAAAATGATAACACCTTTTTAAACGGTTTTATTTAGCTCACCCCGTTTGTTTTATTATTTATTCTTTATTCTTGGGTCAAATTTAGTAATTCAAATTTCACCCTCTTCCTGTCAACCGATTAATCTGAAATTTTGCACGCATGTATAACCCCGATGACAATGCAATATTATGAAAAAAAAATTCCGATAGGTGGCGCGTGGGTCGCTATATTTACAAAAATCGCATTTATGGTCCTATTTGGCTGAAATTCGGAACATGTATTACTACCTTGAAAAGAAATATTTTCTTAAAAAAAAATTCCGCTAGGTGGCGCGTGGGTCGCTATATTTACAAAAATCGCATTTATGGTCCGATTTGGCTGAAATTCGGAACATGTATTACTACCTTGAAAAGAAATATTTTCTTAAAAAAAAAATTCCGCTAGGTGGCGCGTGGGTCGCTATATTTACAAAAATCGCATTTATGGTCCGATTTGGCTGAAATTCGGAACATGTATTACTACCTTGAAAAGAAATATTTTCTTAAAAAAAAAATTCCGCTAGGTGGCGCGTGGGTCGCTATAGAGGCGTTGGACTGCAATAAACTAACGGGCAAGAAACCTTGCAATAATGAAGCACTAAATGAATTAAACAGAATGCGAAATAAAAACTAAAAACTAGAAAATAAAAATAGGTAAAAAAACTTTTTAAGTTAAACGGTTTTATGTTATACATACATTGCAATGTTTAAGATAAATGTACTAAAAACCAAAAAATAATAAAATAGATACAGTCGTGGGAATTATAAACATTTGCATAGACTAGACTACAATAAAACCGGGGGGCACGTCAATTGTCTACAAATTATCGACTTAATGTGCGATAGAAGAATCGTTTAATTCGTCGTTAGGCAGTTGGCCCGCAGACGGTGAGGAAAATACTTACTATTTTCTTGCTCATGGAAATTCCAATAGTTATACACTCCATGTTAATAAAAGAGATGTTGCAACTAGTTTATCGTTGGACATTCACACGAGGAATCGTTTCACTGCTCGTAGTTTGTCTTTAATCGACAAAACATATGATAAAAGTACTACTCGCTCACCACTATGAAACCCTAAAACTCGCTTATAATCGAGCTTGCTAGCTTTTTTCCACATTCTAGCCCTACTTATCACACGTCCATCGTTGTCGGTTGAACAACTGCCTAATTATAGTGTAACATTACAAAAAAAACATTTTAATCAACGATTGTAGACAATTGACGTGCCCCACGGTTTTATTTTAGTCTAGTCTATGCAAATGTTTATAATTCCCACGACTGTATCTATTTTATTATTTTTTGGTTTTTAGTACATTTTTCTTAAACATTGCAATGTATGTATAACATAAAACCGTTTAACTTAAAAAGTTTTTTTACCTATTTTTATTTGAATCGTACTTGTAGTTTTTGAGATATGAGCCCTTAATAGGTGAAGGCATATTTGGGCCGATAACTTTTTTTCTGCTAATCCTATCAACACACGTTCAAAAGGCGACATTCCACAGCTTCTATCGGTGTAATCATTATTAATGTATCTTGATAAACGCAAGAGAAACTGTAAAAACAATCTCAAAAAATCAATTTTTTCAATTTTTTTCATATTTAATCACGGTTTTCTCGAATAAATTGTTAACCAGTGTATACAAGGGCGTAGCCAGGATTTTATCCAGGGGGGGGCAAGCACATCAAATATTTGAAGCACTCAAAAATCAATTTTTTTGCGACTAAAATCAAGTGTTGCTGTTCCGCTCTTAAATGTCAAAAATAATAATAATTTGTGAGTGCGACTACAGCAGCACTGCTAATATAAAAATGACAACAACAACTGTCAAACAAACTGGGTTGCGCAAAGTCAAAAGGTAGGAAAAAACCGCTGATCGGGTTGTTGTGTGCAAAATTATTCAAGTCGCTCATTTGGTGAAACCCAAAAGTAAGTTAACCTCAAATCTGGGCTAACTTAAGCCAAAACTTTGTTTTATACTGTTTTCAGACAGAAAATTAATGTAATACATTACATTTATAATTTAATATTATGTTCAGATTGACTTCATTTAACGTGTTAAATGGCCTACAACCTGATAAATGGGCAAACCCAGTTCCTGAACGTGATAAATTGCACGGAAATTGTTGTTGGAATTGAAACTAGGTAAATAATTTAACACGTTCAAAACCCAGTTTCGCGCAGTGTTGCATTAGCAAAAATGTCGTTACTTACAGGGAACATACCCAAGTTTTTAAACGAACAGGTCGAAAATTGGCAAGTGTCAAAAAAAAAACCAAGTGTAGAAACAAACGCCGTTGTTCGCAAATAATTTAAAAATGGAAAACGTGAAAAGAAAAAAATTTAAGTGGTCCACCTCATTCGAGAGTGCTATAATACAGGTATGGGGCGATTACATTTCGAAATCTTGCTTTTAATTGACCAAAAGCATTTTCTACGACTCTTCGACACTCTCGCAGGCGCTTAATTATAGCATTTGAGTATATCTCCTCCAATATTTTAAAAAGGTCTGCTAAGAAAATTATTATTTTAAAAATTACGAAAAAGTTTCCGTGCCGAACCATTTCTAAAGTTTGTTTACGGTTTTGAAATGAAAACAACCAGCTGTCAAAAGTAAACACAGAACTGCAGTCTGAACGGTCTCGTTTAACGAACAAGGTTTGTTCATTTATCACGTTAAATGAAGTCAATCTGAATGTACTATAACAATAAATTCTTGTGTTTCACACACACTCAATTAACAAGGAGATGTCACTTTTCATTAAATAATTTGTTATTATTGACAATAATTTTTTAATAAATAAACCCAGTAAACATTCGGAGTCATAAAAAAATCAGAAAGGAATAGTAAACTTGAGTATTCACACTCATTAGGAGCTCATTTTGGAGTCCGAAATGTATGTATTTCTATTCTTAAGGTGGTCCCCTGATATGAGCCTAATTCCATACATTTTATGAGCCTGAATATGTAGTAAAACCAAAAAAAAAAATGTCTTTTGTTTTTGCATTTTCCTTCCCCTGTCCCAATTCTCTTCATCCCCTCTCTCCATTCACCCAGCTTATTCTCCTCTTCTCTCATTGGTTGCGTTCAGAAGTCGGAACTGTTGAGCAAAACTGTTGTGTAGATATCACTAAGCGGAAAGGGATATAATTTGCTCTTTCTGAACGAGCTGATACAGAAAATAAACAAACTATTATTATAATTACTTATCCACAACATAATCGGCAATAATTTCGCTGCTTTGAAACATTTTTATCACATTCAAAAATTCATAAATATATGTAGGTATTTATATATTTGTACATATGTCAAAATCGTAAGCACAACATGTTGTCCGAAGTGAGCATAAAAAATTTATGATGAAAGAAAGTGTCCAACCTAACATCATGTTGTGTTAACCAGAAATACTCAACTTTGCGTTCAGAAGATAAAAACACAACTGTTGCGCAACCGTTGGGATTCTGAACACAACCATTGTGGGACATTCATTCCTTGCTTTATAGTGTTGTCTATTTGTATTTTCCTCCTGATGAACTTTAGTGATACTTTTATACCTACTTCCCATTTTTCGAATTACAATTATCATTTAAAAAAAAACAAGAAAAAAAATTATACAAAAATTTCTCCTAAGCTCATACATATTTCACACATGTTTGTGATTCATATCCGACTCCAAATTATGAGTGCTCTGAGAATGTTTGTTGGGATAATAAATTCATGCCAAAACGAATTGACGGTTGACACTGAAAACTTCAAAATTAATAAAAACGAACTTACGTCCCAGAGTTGTATTGGATTTTTATTCGATTAAAAATTCAATTAATTAGTAATGGATCCATTAATAATTGAACTTCTGGATGGAAGATCGAGCTTCATTATCAACTTAATGAAGAAAATGTGGATAATTACTCCATTAACCGCCTGTGTGAAATCAGTATTAGCTTTAGTCACGCTGGTGAAACCGGGCCTTAGATTCTGGTTATCAATGCTAATGCTAAAATATTTAGTGAACTGTAGACACGAATTGAAACAAATCTCACTGTTTTATTTTGACATGTAAATTTCTGTACTATTCTCTGATGCCATTATAATGTTAAGCAGTATCTACCTAGCCAGGGGGGGGGGGGGCAGCTGCCCCCCCCTGCCCCTACCTGCCTACGCCCTTGAGTGTATATGCTAAAATATTTCGATATAATCTCCAGCTTTGAGAGCATTCGTTCGGTGCGGACGTGTTTTTTCTTTGCTCATCGCCAATTCTTAGTGAAGTGAAGATTTAATATTTCCAACATAGAGATATTGACTCTTAGTTTTATTCTTGCATAATGCAATGCTACAGTAATAATGCCTATTGGATTGAATACAAAAATATAATAATAATTAAAATAATATTCATTGAAAGTGCAAGCTTAATAATGCCGTGTGTGTGCTGGCAAGTTAGATCGTTCGCAACAAACGATCCAGTGCGCTAAGTGCAACGACCTTTTCCATACCGACTGTGTTGGTATCCGACCAGCTGAGGTCGAGTTTCTTCGCAGCTCGAATAGAAACTTTTTTTGCAATGCGTGCATGACTGTTCGTCGAAATTCGATTCGTTCGCCTCCCCCGTCAGCAGCTGTAGGTGGGATAACAACCGTACTCTCTACAACTACTGCAGACAAGGTTGCTGCTGCAGTAAACTCTCAGAAGTCAAAAGCCACCAACAACCATAAACAAGGTGAAGTAGGTGTTGAAGTTAATGTAAATAAAAAACAAATCACCTTGGAATCTGTGCTTAGCGAATTCTCGGCAGTTCGTGCTGAGAACGCACGCATGTTCGATTTGTATGATTCTTTGCATAATGAAAATAAAAATCTAGTGAAAATAACTGAGAGATTGCATACCGATCTACTAGTTATGCATCGTTTATTAGTCGAGAAAGAGAACGCTATTAATGATCTCCGTGAATTTGTTGGGACATCTCTCAATAATATACCTACTGCTAATTTTCATGGTGGTAGAGCTAAGCCAAAAATTGCCACCACTAAATCTTCTCATTCTGCTGCTGAAATCGTCGCTACGGGCATCGTTACTGCGCGTGCTGGTAACGCCGCAGCGCCTGCTACAGTCAACGCTAATACTGCACAATCTGGCAGTAACGTCACACTGCTTGCTGGCAATATCGCAGCAGCTGTCAATAACGTCGCCGTGCCTGTTTACACAGTGACTACGCCTTCTACTGAAGTCGATGCTACGAATGTCGCTACTGCGCGTGCTGGTAACGTCGCAGCGCCTGCTTCAGTCAAAGCTAATACTGCACAACCTGGCAGTAACGTCACACCGCCTGCTGGTAATATCGCAGCGGCTGTCAATAACGTCGCAGTGCCTGTTAGCGCAGTGACTACGCCTACTAAAGTCGATGCTACGAATGTCGCTGCTTCCGATGTAAGCAAATCAGTTACAGGGGCCGTAAATAATGCTCATACACATGAAAAACCTTCGATATCCTCGCGACCTATTTCCCAAGAAAGCAACTGGACTATAGTGTCTAATAGGAGGAAAAGGCGTAGCAATAATAATTTACGGGTGATCGGGTCTAACTCCAACTCAGAACTTGAGGTTGCAGCAAAATTGGAATAGTTACATTTATCATCATTTTTGCCGTCTGTCACCTCAAATGATATACAAATCTACCTCGAAAAACATACTGGTATCAACAAGCAATTTCTTGAATGCTATAGACTTGTGAAACAGAATACTGCAATTGACTCTTTAAAACGTATTAATTTTAAACTGGGTGTTCCAATAAATATGTCCGAAAAGGGCTTGAACCGGAAGTATGGCCCGCCAAGGTAATAGTGCGGCCTTTCCGTTTTTTTCAACGACCGGGAAATCAAAATGTTCTACCGTAGCTGATAATAGTGAAATAGATGTATTTGCACCCGAAAATCGAAATCTATATATACATAAGCCTAGTTATAGAAATGAATTGAAAATAAAAATAGGTAAAAAAACTTTTTAAGTTAAACGGTTTTATGTTATACATACATTGCAATGTTTAAGATAAATGTACTAAAAACCAAAAAATAATAAAATAGATACAGTCGTGGGAATTATAAACATTTGCATAGACTAGACTAAAATAAAACCGGGGGGCACGTCAATTGTCTACAATCGTTGATTAAAATGTTTGTTTTGTAATGTTACACTATAATTAGGCAGTTGTTCAACCGACAACGATGGACGTGTGATAAGTAGGGCTAGAATGTGGAAAAAAGCTAGCAAGCTCGATTATAAGCGAGTTTTAGGGTTTCATAGTGGTAAGCGAGTAGTACTTTTATCATATGTTTTGTCGATTAAAGACAAACTACGAGCAGTGAAACGATTCCTCGTGTGAATGTCCAACGATAAACTAGTTGAAACATCTCTTTTATTAACATGGAGTGTATAACTATTGGAATTTCCATGAGCAAGAAAATAGTAAGTAATTTCCTCACCGTCTGCGGGCCAACTGCCTAACGACGAATTAAACGATTCTTCTATCGCACATTAAGTCGATAATTTGTAGACAATTGACGTGCCCCCCGGTTTTATTTTAGTCTAGTCTATGCAAATGTTTATAATTCCCACGACTGTATCTATTTTATTATTTTTTGGTTTTTAGTACATTTATCTTAAACATTGCAATGTATGTATAACATAAAACCGTTTAACTTAAAAAGTTTTTTTACCTATTTTTATTTTCTAGTTTTTAGTTTTTATTTTTCATATTTTTTTACCATTTTGTTCCCACGAGTAATGGACATTTAAACGGTCGACCCCCCAGAGGTCCAATAAAGGGGCAAGGCTATGTACAACAAGATGCGCCTGAGTCTTGAGGGGAAAACGCTAACGACGTATCATTTTTATCCACCCTAATGTCATACCGTTCTCGGCGCGTTTTAACCTTTCACCTTAACTTGGGTGGTGTACCGCTAACGACGTATCATTTTTAGCCACCCTAACGCCACACAGTCCTCAACACGATACAAAATCTTGACTTGGGTGGTGGATTCAGGCTGGATTAATCAGATACCTAAATTACAGATTCAATTTCTAAATTTAAATCTTATTATTATACGCCATTTAGTCTTAAACTTGGCAATGTATGTTTAACATAAAACCGTTTAACTTAAAAAGTTTTTTTTACCTATTTTTATTTAAATAGAGCGACTCACGCGCCACCTAGCCGCTCCAATTTTTTTTAAACATTTGTAAATTATTTAAGTAATGCACATGCAAAATATCAGCCAAATCGGTCCATAATTAGGATTTTCAGTTTTAATTACCCCGATCTCAGCTCCACCTAGCGGAATTTTTTTTTAAGAAAATATTTCTTTTCAAGGTAGTAATACATGTTCCGAATTTCAGCCAAATCGGACCATAAATGCGATTTTTGTAAATATAGCGACCCACGCGCCACCTATCGGAAGTTTTTTTTAGGAAAATATTTCCTTTCAAGGTAGTAATACATGTTCCGAATTTCAGCCAAATCGGACCATAAATGCGATTTTTGTAAATATAGCGACCCACGCGCCACCTAGCGGAATTTTTTTTTAAGAAAATATTTCTTTTCAAGGTAGTAATACATGTTCCGAATTTCAGACAAATCGGACGATAAATGCGATTTTTGTAAATATAGCGACCCACGCGCCACCTATCGGAATTTTTTTTTCATAATATTGCATTGTCATCGGGGTTATACATGCGTACAAAATTTCAGATTAATC
The DNA here is from genome assembly GCA_960531455.1 of Urophora cardui. Lineage (NCBI taxonomy): Eukaryota > Metazoa > Arthropoda > Insecta > Diptera > Tephritidae > Urophora > Urophora cardui. The sequence goes on from OY482672.1 coordinate 102,858,298, forward strand.
GGTTGACAGGAAGAGGGTGAAATTTGAATTACTAAATTTGACCCAAGAATAAATAATAAATAATAAAACAAACGGGGTGAGCTAAATAAAACCGTTTAATAATAAAAAAACATATTCCCTTTATTATCATAATGTAAGTGGTATGCGCACTAAGTCATCACAATTTTATCGCAATATTATTTCCCATGAATATGATGTATGAGCTATTACAGAATCATGGTTTTTTTTTTTTTTTTTCGGATATAGTTTTTATTGTATCATTCTTGAAGAATATGACAATTTTTATAGAATCTTAACCTAGGATACAATGACGTTATTCGTTGCCACTGCTTCAAATAACATATGGATGAAAATTTTATTTGATATAAAATAAATACTTATGAATACATTTATTATGTGTATGTGAATCTTTTTGTTTTTACTAAGAGTATGTACGTTATTTTATTTTATATTCGTTCATTATGTTATTCATTTTCATTTGTATATGTATTTATGCCGTCGGAATGGAATGGAATTCCAAGCAGCTGATTGTATAGTATTAAAAGTTCATACGGCTTGACAGGCGAGGATTATCGATGACACAATCGTGTGTTGCATTAGTAAGTGCTGTTTCAGCTTTCGGAATGGAAGGAATTCCAATAAGCTGCGTGTATGAACTTAGGAATTTTTCCGGCCTAATGGTATAGGCTCGTCCGGAAAAGAATCATACATATGTTATACATGTGTATTAGTAAATGCTGTTGTAGCTTTCTGAATGGAAGGAATTTCAGTAAGCTCCTTTTTGCAATTTAGAGGTTTTACGGCCTAATAGGATAGGCTATTCGAAGTTTTAATTTTAGTGGCTCTAGCCTTGGTCACAATTTAGCTGGATATCCTTTCTCTTTAACCACCTGGGGTATCTCTGTTCTAACAGGCTTTTAGCCAGTATGTTTGGATGATTGCCTAGTCTTGTGGCGTAGTTAGTTTGTATATTTTTTACTTCTTCAACAACTGTGTTAATCTTTAGATCCCTGTGTATAGCGGAATTTTTCATGTACCAATGCGCCCGGCATATTGATCTTAATATCTTTGTATTCTTTCTAGACTGGATTTGGATGCTGAACCCCAAAGCTGTATTCCATATATCCAGGATGGTTTAATCACCATATTAAATAAAAGCATTTTGTTGTCTAGGCTTAATTTAGATTTTGGACCAATGATCCATTGTAAATTGCCTATTTTCAGCTTTGCTTGCATTAACTTATTATCAATATGATATTTCCAAGTAAGCCTTCTGTCTAAGGTAACACCAAGGTAGGTTACGTAATCCTTTTGGGTTACTATTTTGCCATTAATTGAGACAGAGGGGCAGGTATCTTTTTTTAGAGTAAAAGTGACTTGTACACACTCAGATTCATTGACTTTAATTCTCCAATCTGAAAGCCATTGTTCTACAATTCTTAGATGGCTTTGCAACCGTCTGGCAGCCGTTGAGGGATTTGAGTGCACACTAAGTATTGCTGTGTCATCCGCAAATGTTGAATTTACGAGATTTTCATTAGTGGGCAAGTCACTTGTGAATATTAAATATAGAATGGGTCCCAGAACACTACCTTGTGGAACTCCGGCGAAGATTGGATAGCTTTCAGTGGTATAACTTTTTTGCCTTACTCGACACTTTCTTCCCGTTCAAAAGTTCTCTAAAATAAGGCATATATTGTACGGAAGTGTACGTCTTATTTTAAATAATAGTCCTTCTAGCCATACCTTGTCGAAAGCTTGTGCTACGTCTAGGAAGAGTGCAGTGCAATACTTGTTGGTTTCAAAAGCCGACCGTATTTGAGTTACTATTCTATGCTCTTGCTCTATCGTACCGTGTTTCTCCCTAAAGCCAAATTGGTGACTTGGTATTGTCCCGCGTGTGTCTAGGATGGGCTGCATTTTTTTCAGCAACAACTTTTCGAATAGTTTGGAAAATATTGAAATTAAGCTAATTGGCCTGTAAGAGTTTAACAGGGTTGGGGTTTTCCCTGGTTTTGGAATCATAATGATTTCGGAAAGTTTCCAAAATTCTGGAAAGTAGTTTAGTCGCAGGAGGCTATTGAAAACGTATAATAATAACTTGGTAGCAATTGGAGGGAGTTGTTTTACCATTTCACCGGTTATTCTGTCGTGTCCGGGTGCCTTATTTTTCTGGATGTCGTTACAGATAACATTATTCAGGTCATTTATCTTCAATTGGAGAGAGACTGTTGGTAAGCGAAGGGCACGTTCTGGGAGGAAATTGCTCCCTGGATTAGGAGTAAATACCCGCAAAAGGTGGGCTGCAAATGCGGTTCCTTTTTCCTGGTCGCTTCGAGCAAAGTCACCGTTTTCGATTCGTACTGGAGGATCCTGCAAAACTGGCCTTTTGAAAGTTTTCAGTGACCGCCACAATGAGTAGTCTGTAGAAGATGTGGCTGTCAAGGACTTAATTCTGTTTTGGAAATCTGCTTCTTTTTTGTCCTGCAATAGCATCTGTAGCTCTTTCGTACATTTTTTCAGTTCGTATTTCAAAGTTGGCGAGCGTAACCTCTGCCAGTCTTTCTTAATTTGCCTTTTCTTGTGGATGAGATCGGTGATATCGTTTCCTTTGAAATAACTAGGGACACTCCTCTGGGTAGTGTTAGGCTGTGGGCGCGTTGATACCTTTGCTGCTACTTGAAGGACATTTGTGAAGTCAGTAGTCACGGAGTCTACTTCGGCTGCTGATTTAAGGCTTGAATTTAAGTTGGTGTGAGAGCTGATAAATTTTTTGTACTTAAGCCAGTTTGTAAATTTATTGGTTAAGCTCGAATTCAATTCGTTGAAATATAGGATTATATCAATAGTGGTAACACAAGGAGAGTGATCAGATGCTAGATCGAAAGCCGATTTTATCTTAATTAATTCTCTTTCGATTCCACGAGTTACACCAAAGTCTATTAAGTCGGGGGTTTTGCTTCTATCAGTAGGCCAATATGTTGGCTGACCAGTGGAAATAATGTCTAGATCATTGCTTAAAATTGCTTTGAATAGGTTTCTTCCCTTTGGTGTTATCAGTCTGGAACCCCAGAATGTATGTTTAGCGTTATAATCACCTGCTGCAAGAAACCGTGGGCCCAACTTGGTAAAGAATTCGGTAAATTGGGATTCTCTTATATTGAAACGGGGAGGACAGTATATTGCAGTTACAGTGAACCCTCCAGAGCTATCTTCTACGTGCACTGATGTTGAGTGTATATAATTCCTGCAATAATCTCCCAGTAGATGATGTTTAATCCGTTTTCTAATAAGTATTCCGGTTCCACCTCTAGCTTTACCTTCGGGGTGCTTGGTGTCGTAGAACGTAAAGCCGTCAATACTAAAATTATTAAAGGCCGTCAAATGAGTTTCAGAGATTAGCATTATGTCTATCTGCTGTCTTTCTAGAAATATTTGGAGTTCATTCCGGTGTTGGCTTAAGCCGTTAGCATTCCAAAAACCTATATTGAGTGAATTCATGGTCTTGTTAAGATTGTTTGTAATAGGAGGTTTTGGTTCCTAATTAATTCTTGCATCATATTTTGCATTGATTTCATATGATCTTGCATCATTTGCACAAAACTGTTTAAGGTTTTTTCCAAGTTTGTAAACGGAGTGGGGGTCTCCTGAGTTTCGGGCTCCTCTATGCCTTTGAGGGCTTGTGAATATGTCTTGAAATGATTCTGACGAACATTGTTATTGACCGTATTTGGAACATGTTGGGGTTTTGGAACTGGTTGGGTCTTTGGAGTCAAGGCGACGCTAGTGGTTTTCTTGGTACCCCTTTCCTTTAAGGAAGTATACACCGAGCAGCCTCTGTAATTTGCCGTGTGATTTTCTCCGCAATTGCTACATTTCTTTAATTGTGAGTTGTCTCTCGGTTTCACACAATCTTTGGAGGTATGTAAATCCCCACAGATGACGCAAACACTAGGCAAGGTACAGTACCGCTTAGTGTGCCCAAACTCCTGGCAGTTGTGGCATTGTACAGGGCCCACCCGTTTGTGTGGTTCTTCCACCGAGATACGACCGTGCAGAAGGTACCGCAGGTTGTATATGGGATGTACATCTCCCTTCTTTAAGTGTTGGAACTCTGGATCTATTTCTACTCGAAACATTGGCTGTGGTATGTTCGATTTGTTTTTTATATTATGTACATATCGTACTTTAAACCCTTCTTCTTTTAGAGCATTCTCAATTTCAGTTGGACTTACGGAACTTTCTATTCCTTTCAACACAACAGACAAGCCGCGGCTACTCTTCAGCTGGAATGTATAGAAAGACTTCTTGTTTTTTTCAAAGTCGTTGGTTACTTTACGGAAGTATTCCTCGCCGTACGTTTGGATTTTGACTTCCTGGATATTTCCCTTTTTAATTGGTACAATGTGGAAATTCTTTTCCCCTATCAACGCTATCAATTTGTTTACAAGTAAGCCAGAACTTGGTTCTCTCAGGTAGATTGGTGGAGGTTTGGATTTTTTTTGCGGTGTTTCCGGAGACTTATCATCCTTTTGCGCAAGGAGGCTAAATCTGTTATTGGCTAATGCTACTTGGGGTGCATCATTTGATGGTTCTTTCACGGTGGAATTTTTTAAAACTTTATTAGGTTTACCACTTTTTTCCGGAACAGCGGGTGAGCAGGATCGTGCTCTTTGATCGTCTGTTTTATCTTTACGCACGTTTAGGTTGGTTTCATTGGTACTACACCTCAATGTGAAATACCCATTGTTCCTCAATATGTTATTGTTAGAGTGAGTGCCTGGAGCACTCATGTATTTTATTTTATTTATTTTATTTTATATTATTTTATTTTAATCTGTTTTATTTTTATTTTATTAATTTTATTTTATTTTTATTTTATTTTATTTTTATTTTATTTTTATTTTATTGTATTTTATTTTATTTTATTTTTATTTTATTTTTATTTTTATTTTTATTTTTATTTTATTTTATTTTATTTTATTATATTTTATTTTATTTTATTTTATTTTATTTTATTTTATTTTATTTTATTTTATTTCGTTTTAATTAAAATCTATAGTTTACACGTATGTATATGTATAACTGCAGTTGGAATAGTGCAGATCTCTGCACTCTTGGCAGCACAGCGGATACTGGTGCAGCGCCACCTACCGGCCAATAGTAGAAACTCAATATCGGCAATGCAGTTCACCGGAAATGTCACACCAGCTGATCCGACCTTCAAACGAATTTGACAGCGCCACCTGCCGGTACAGCACTTCAGATGCAACTCTGCACGGGACAAAAAGTTTCAGTATATATGTAAGTACGTATTTATTTATGTATTTATATATGTATGTATATATCGGAAAGTATTTATTGAAACTAAATAGTTTTAAAATACTTATCTTTTTGGTTTTTTTCACAACTTCGTCGGAGGGAAATCGCTTCCCACGCCTCGGCACCGATTTTATCAAAAACCCGATTAAAAAATCGAGTAGAAACGCAAATTTACAATAAAAAAACACGGAGCGATATAATTTTGCTTATGATGCTGCCGGTGTTGCCAGTCGACGTTTTACATGGTTAAATGAAAATTTTTCTTCGAATGAATTCTTCGATAGTTATTATCAGATATTTCGAAACGATTGCAGCCAGAACGCCACTGGCCTGGAAAGGGGAGGTGGCGTCCTACTTGCGGTCAGAGCTGACTTATGTAGTAAATTGATTGCTATTAATTATGATGATGGCAATGTAGAACAAATATGTATTAGCGTTAAGTTCTCTAGCAATAAAACTTTAATTTTCATATTATCTTATATTGCTCCAAGTAGTGATATTTCTATTTATAAAAAGCATTTGGACAACTTTATTACAATAGCTAATAATCTGAGACCATCAGATGAGATAATATACTTGGGTGATTTCAATTTATGTAACATATCTTGGTTAAGTGATAGTAACAATATTTTGTCAACAAATCTCAGAACCGATATCGATACGCTAGTTGTAAGCACTTTGTTCTCGTACAGTCTTAACCAATACAATTGTCATTCTAATAAAAATGGCAGTTTCTTGGATCTTATCTTTGGATCTGCTGGTATGAGAATGTCTTGCTTGGAGTGTCCCTCCCTTCTACTAGATAACAGTTTACATCATAATTCACTGATGATTCATTTTGAGTATTATAAATTCGACAAACCATTAGCCGAATCGACGGTTGAATATAACTATTTTAAGGCTGACAGAAAAGCGATTAATGATTTCCTATTAGACACCGATTGGTCATTTATAAAGTCGTTCGACGGGCCTGCTTCTTCTTACGCGGCTTTGTGCCAGCGGCTGTTATTAGCGATCACTAATTTTGTCCCCTTAAGGCAAAAGGTTTCAAAGAAAAAACCAGCCTGGTTTACTTCAAGACTAAGCAATCTCAAGAACGTTAAAGATAAGGCTTTTAAGAAATTAAAAAAGAGCAGCAGTGAAATTGACCGTCTTAACTACGTCAGACTTAAAAAGAACTTTGATTGTCTCAATCGATTCCTTTTCAGGCAATATATGCTTAAAATTGAATTACAATTAAAAACTAACCCTACTTGTTTCTGGTCTGTCATAAATTCTGAGAGGCGGACTAATGGCTTTCCTGCAAGTATGGAGTATGAGGGTGAAGTGTCCAATAACACGCAGGATGCTTGCAACTTGTTTGCTAAATTGTTTCAAAAAGTCTACACAAAATTTACCACCTCGCCGTTTCCTGCACTCAATACTTCTTCCTTGGCACCGATTCATACATCTGAGGTTACGGTCGAAGATGTAATTGAGTCTATTTCGGCATTGACAAGAAGTGCAAAATGTGATAGTGAAGGATTCTGCCCAATATTTTTCAAAATCTGTTGTGATTCAGTTGTAGAGCCATTGGCGCTCCTCTTTCAAGATTGTTTGAATTGTGGAACTTTCTTGGATTCAGGGAGGCTTGCTCAATTAACCCAATATTTAAGTCTGGTGACCGTAATAATATTTGCAACTACAGGCCTATAGTTAAGCAAAGTACCATCTCAAAGTTACTTGATTATATTCTTCACCATAAACTGTTTGAGCATGTCAGTGAAGTTATAGTTAAATGTCAGCACGGCTTTTTTCCTGGGAGGTCTACTTCCACTAATTTAGCCCTAATCACGAACCATATTGTTAGCGCTTTTGAGACTCATGCGCAACTCGATGTCATCTACACTGACTTCTCGAAGGCGTTTGATAAGGTTGATCATCGTATTCTGTTACGCAAATTGGAAATATACGGAATCAGTGGAATACTGTTAAGATTTTTTTTGTAGTTTTTTATCGAATAGGAAACTTTTCGTGTCAATTGGTAGTTTAAAATCATCACTGACTATCGATGCATGGTCAGGAATTCCACAAGGGACTATTGTGGTCCGTTGCTGTTCCTTATATTTGTCAATGACTTGCCTTGTCAACTTAAACTGGCTAAATGCCTAATGTTCGCAGATGACGTTAAACTGTTTCTAACAGTGCGTGATAGTCTGGATTGCACTAACTTACAATCTGATCTTGATTCCCTTGCCAGATGGTGCACCAGTAATAACTTATTGTTGAACGTGAACAAATGCTGCGTTGTTTCATATTCGAAAAGAACAAATACAAACATTTTTAACTATAAGTTAAATGGCTCTTCTTTAAATCGTACTTACGAAACTAAAGATTTGGGTGTCATTTTCGACTCCAAACTTTCTTTCAATAGCCACATTGACCGGATTGTTTCTAAATCATTCGCAATGATTGGGTTCATTAGACGTAACTCTGTGGACTTTAAGGATCCTATGACTTTGAAGTCACTTTTCATCTCTTTGGTAAGAAGCCGCCTTGAGTATTGCTCATTAATATGGAGTCCATCCTATGAGGTTCACTCTAATAAAATAGAAAGGGTGCAAAAAATATTTACTAAAATTGCCTTACGCATGCTCTACTGGCCTGATAGCCTCCCATCTTATGTCAGCAGACGTAAATTGATTGGTCTGCAGGCACTGCAGGATCGTAGAACTTGCTCATCAATCATGTACGCTTATAACGTAATTAATAATAATATTAATTGCTCTGATTTGTGTGATTTATTTATCGCTTATATTCCACCGCGTGATCTTCGGCATAATAGAATATTTATCGAGGTAAATCATAAAACAAATTATGCTATGAATGAACCAATATCTAGAACCATACGTCTAGCGAATCGATATAGCAGCGTTCTTAATTTTAATAATACACTATATAAATTTAAGCTCCAATTGTTTGTTATTTTCAACTAGTCTGTAAGAAGCTTTGACTTTTTAGACTGAATAAATAAATAAATAAATTCTGCTTTCAACGATGTATGTATAACTTGTTCATATTCGCCTAGGCGTTCCTATGATATTCTACTTTAATCAATTTCTTCTGTGAAATTTTTCATACTAAAGTATGGACCTCCCAGGTTAAGGTAAATATTTTTATATGAAAAATTTCACAGCAGAAATTTATTAAAGTAGAATATCTTAGGAACGCCTAGGCGAATATGAACAAGTTATACATCGTTGAAAGCAGAATTAATAGGAGATTATATCGAAATAACTACACTGGTTTACCAATTATTAGAGAAAACCGTGATGAAAAAGAAAAAAATTGAAAAAATTTAACAAAAAATTGAATTTTTGAGATTGTTTTTACAATTTCTCTGACATTTATCAAGATACATTAATAGAGATTACACCGATAGAAGCGGTGGAATGTCGCCTTTTGAACGGCATCAAACATGTGTTGATAGGATTAGCAGAAAAAAGTTAACGCGCCAAATATGCCTTAACCTATTAAGGGCTCATATCTCAAAACCTACACGTACGATTCAAAAAAGTTGTTATCATTTTTTTATCGTATACTACCAACTGCAGTTACAAGCAGGGCTGCACCAAAATATCGACTTTTTTGTTGAGCTGTGTAATTAATATACCGATAGAAGCGGTGGAATGTCGCCTTTTTAACGATGTCAAACATGTGTTTATAGGATACGCAGAAATATAGTTATCGGGCCAAATATGCCTTAACCTATTAAGGGCTAATATCTCAAAAACTACACGTACGATTCAAAAAAGTTGTTATCATTTTTTTATCGTATACTGCCAACTGCAGTTACAAGCAGGTCTGCACAAAAATATCGACTTTTTTGTTGAGCTGTGTTATTTAGACTAAAAAGCTTTTTACTGCTTAGCACGAAAATGATTTAATTTAATTTTTAATTTGTACATTAGGCCGTCTCGCCTTATAGAGACGCAAAAATACGCCCCCGCATATGATGTCTATTTGGAAAACATTTTCGGAAAAGCTTTTTAGTTTTTTTTTTTGGACGCCGATAGATGTCGCTAAAATTTATTTTTCTCATATCTTCGGTATCTATAGTGCGATCTCTAAGTTTAATACACCCATGTCTTTGGCTTGAAAGGACGCCTTATACTCTGGAATATTATTAACCCTATGTGCGTCATTGGGGTCACTACCACCCAGTACTTAGTTCATACCACTTAAATGTACCTTTTTTATGTCTGCATGTTAAATGTAGTCAAAAATCATTAATCTTTTGCAAAATAAGTATTTCGATCTCTTGAGTAGAACTCGAAATAAAACACGTTCAACATTCCGAGGAATATATGTTTTTCGCTTCCTTTGGTCTTTTAGGTTCATTTTACAAAGATTTCTTCTGAGGAAACTCCTACTGAAATTTTATGGCGAATATTTTTTTAGAACATTTTAACCGTCTAGCAGCGCAAAAAAATGGTTATTTTCATCCCTCTTTGTAGAAAATCAGGAAAATAGTATTTTTAAGGTCGCTAGAAGTTTCTAGAAAATTATTTGGCATACAATTTTATTAGGGGTCTTCTCAGAAAATTTTTCTGTAAAATTAACCTAAAAGACCAAAGGAACCGAAAAACCTATATTCCTCGGAATGTGAAACGTGTTTTATTTCGGATTCTGCTCGAGAGATCGAAATACTTATTTTGCAAAAGATTCATGATTTTTGACTACGTTTAACGTGTAGACATAAAAAAGGTACATTTGGGTGGTATGAACTAAGTAATGGGTGGTAGTGACCCCAATGCCGCACATAGGGTTGATAATATTCCATAGTATAAGCCGCCCTTTCAAGCCAAAGACATTGGTGTATTAAACTTAGCGATCGCACTATAAATACCGAAGATATGAGAAAAATAAATTTTAGCGACATCTAGCGGCGTCCAAAAAAAAATTAGGAAATTTTCCGGAAATGTTTTCCAAAAAGACATCATTTGCGGGGGCGTACGGCGAACTTTATTTTTGCGATACGGTCCACATAGGTAGATTTTTATGTTTTATGCGGCCAAATTTGAATTTTGTGAAGTTGGAAATAGACTGGGGAACAATAATTCATCGCTTTTTTCCCGACCCCATACTCTGCACTAGCTCCCAGATGGTCGAAACTTAGCATATCTAAAGTTAAAATTTTAATTTTTTTTTTAATATTTTTAAGTGCTAGTTTCAGCGTGAATATTTATTATTTAAAGCATTTCATTTAAGTAATCGTGATGGATCCTAAATCTTCAAGTAATTATTAACACTTTTCAATAACATCCTTGATTTCCAATAATTCTAAGTTTATAGTTTTAAGCTTTTAAAGTTGGGATATGTAAAAAAAATTTTCACCCTTTTTTGTGTTCAAAATTGATTTTGTTATATTGCTCTGTCAGACTCAGTCAAATTAACCCTCGGTCATGATATCTAGTACAATTAGTATTTTTCCGGCAAAAAATTACGTCGCACAAAGCCGCACTTCACTACTAGATACAGGGTTTTTCATATGTACCTACAATAATTTTCTTTTTTGTGTTTTATATTTGATTTTAATGTTTATATTTCTAACGCATATCTTGGTTAATGTAGGTGATGCTCGAAAGTAACCGCGATATTTATGACCGATTATTGTTAACTTTTTAGGCAGTATTTTCAGTATTTCCAATTTTTCAAAGTCAAGGAAATACTTATCATAAAAAGGGGCTAAGAATTCTAAAGCTACATTTTTTTAGAAGATTTTTGAGTATGCAATTTTGCAGCTCATTCAATTTTAATATAATAATATGCAACATTCAACTTTTTGAAAATTTTCATTGGCTTTTCGGAAATTTTAATTGGAACGGTCTCACGTACATATAAGGCAAACACCCTACAGAAAAAAACTTATAAAATCGACGGAATTTTTCACAGCATTGAGAATTTAATTTTTTACAGTAAAGTTGGTAGGCTACATAACAGTACACTTAGAAATCTCCTAAAAATCTTCTATAAATTCTGGCCGCGCTTTGAAATTTTTAATCCACTTTTAGAAATTTCTACGATTTTTCGGATTTTTCCATAAGCTTAGAAATCCTGCTTAAAACGATTTTTATTGAAAAATTGTATATATTTTTAAACGAAAATAAGAAAGTAATATTTTTGACAGAACTCTTTGAAATAAATTTAAAAACTCTGGCGTATGATTTTTTTTGGAGTCACTGTATATATTTTTCAATAAAATCGACTTTTAACACAAATTATTAAAATTTTGCATTAAACAATCAATTTGGAATAGATGTAAACAATAAAATATTTTTGGACGCCAAAAACTTGAAAATCTACCTATGTGTGGTCTAATGTACATATCGTGTAGCAGGAATTTTGTGATTCGCCAGGACTCCATACAAATGATGGACAAAAAAAGAAGGAGTGATCAGAATTGGCTGGAACTTCACACCTAGAGGTATTATGCCACGCTAATTTCAAAAATGGAATAGTTTTTTCGGTACCGGTTACTCATTCCGAGAAAACCGAGTTTTTCTTGCAATTTTATAATAAAATAGTCATTGTGCCGAAATAATATTTAGAACTTGTTGAAGCTTTACACCTAAAAGGACCAAGCCATGCTAATTTCAAAAATGAAATTGACTTTTCGGTACCGGGTACCCATTAAAAAAAACGGGGTTTTTTACATTACTATATAAAAGAGGCATAATCATTGCTGATTGTGGTGTTTACGAAATCATGAAGGAGTTGTCAGAATTTATTGAAACTTTACATGTAAAGTGTCTATATTACTCTAATTGTAAAAACGTAATCGGTTTTTTTTTGTAACGGGTACCCATTAAAAAATACCGAGGTTTTGCACATCATTATTTAAAAATGAAATATGGCATATCATTGTTGCTAAGTGTCCAGCAAAATAGAGTTAATAATCAAAATTTGTCGAAACTTTACTCCCTAAGTGAATACATTACGGTAATTTGAAAAATTAAGTAGGTTTTTCCTTACATGTTAACCTTTAGAAAAAAAACCCGCGTGTAGCACAGTACACGTGATAGAAGTTAACTTCTTACACCAATTTATATTCGCTCGAAAGCAACAAGTAACAAGTTTCATATATCATATGAGAAACGAATTTGCAAATACATCCCTGCAAAAAATGCGATTAATCAGTGACAAATCTATGTATATCGGGATTAATCGCACATTTTTTTGCAGGGATATTACAATGAAAACTATCGCATGTACATACATGTGGTTGTGTGTTTTTGTTTGTACAAATTCTATTTATAGAAAAGGCGATGTTTGTTCTTGTTATTAGATTTTGTTTATCGGCAAGTTCTTCCGATTGGCTTTTATATTGGTTGTTTGATCGTATGTACTAGTATGTAATCCCCGATATTCGGGTGGCACTTTTATTTAATAAACAAGTAAAAGCGCGGCTGTCTTCGGCCGTACCGAAGACTTCATACATTTCATGAGTTGGGAAATGAAAAGTTACCTATGTATGTACATAGCCGGATTAAGTTTAATTTATAATTTTAATTTTGTGGGTTATTTATGGAAAGATTTATTAGAAAAAAATGGTGTCTTGGCTATTTAAATGGAGGAGTTATACACCAAAATGTCCATATCTGAACAATCGGTTGTATGGGAGCTATATGTTATAATGGTCCGATCTTGACAATTTTCGGTAACCCCGTTTGGGCCCATATGGGTACAAATACTTAAAAATTTCACGTCGTTAGCTGTTAAAATGGAGGAGTTATACACCAAAATGTGTATATCTGAACAATCGGTTGTAGGGGAGCTATAGGTTATAGTGGTCCGATCTTAACAATTTTCGGCAATCCCATATGGGTACAAATACTTAAAAATTTCAGGCCGTTAGCTGTTAAAATGGAGGAGTTATACACCAAAATGTGTATATCTGAATAACCGGATGTTGTGGAACTATATGTTATAGTGGTCCGATCTTGACAATTTTCGGTAACCTTGTTTGGGCCAAAATCGGCACGTCTGCTTCAAAGTTTCATGTCCTTAGCTGTTTAAATGGGGAAGTTATGCACAAATTACATCCAAAAATTTCATGTATATCTGAATAATCGGTTGTTTTCTATATGTTATAGTGGTCCGATTCGGCCGGTTCCGACAAATGATCAGCTGCATATCACAACATACCTGTATTCCGAATTTCATTCAGATATCTCAAAAACTGAGGGACTAGTTTGCGTTCACACAGACGGACGGACGGACAGACGGACAGAAGGACAGACGGACATGGCTTAATCGACTCAGCTCGTGATTCTGATCATATCGGTATATATTTTGGTGGGTCCCCCACGCTTCCTTCTGGTACTTTCGACAAAAAATTTTTGGCACTAAGTTATAATACCATTTCATTCTCATGAAAGGTATAAATATGTATTAGTAAAAAATACCGATTTTAAATTTTTTTGACATACTCAGCACCTAATGCTTTTCCTTAAATAGGTATGTACTTATATTTTCGTTCATCGTTTTGTTTTTATATTAAATTATTTCTCAATTTTTAGTGCGATTTTAAGATTAAAGCGTGCTTTTTAGTTTTTTTTAAGATATTATTTATTATTAAAATAAAAAAAAAAAAAAATTAAAAATAAATAAAAGAAAAAAATCAGTCGCCTGGCTTGATTCGAACCTACCTCCCATAGCTTCAAGACCAGACACACTACCTCTGCGCTACCACACCATTTGCATGGGGTATGTCAAACGCTGCAATTAAACTGAACTAACAAAACGGGTGGTTGCTTTCATTGTAATATGTACATATGTATTTGCAAATATCAAACTTGTTACTTGTTGTTTTCAATAGGTGAGTGAGTTGTACTTGTTAGTTCAATTTAAGTGCAGCATTTGACATACTCAACGCAAGTGGTGTGGAGGCGCAGAGGTTTTGCGTCTGGTCTGGAAGCGAGGGGTTGTGAGTTCGAACCGCGCGATATCAAGGTTGATTTTTTTAAAGATTAAAAATCAACTAAAATGGCTGCTATTTCCGGGGGCAACTTCCGTTGCATCAAATTTAAAATTTGACTCTCCATTAAAACTCTGTATCGCCGCCTAAGAAGTTAACTTCAAAAAATTCTTTAAAATAAAGCATAATCGCTGTTAAGTAAGTAAGTAATAAACGCTGTTATATTAATAAAAACATAACTCATCGATGTTTTATATTTTAAATATTTTTTTTGTGTAAATGGGTAAAAAAAATATGTCAAATACAATTTATTCATGAATGATTAAACTCACGTTGAGCAACATTTTCCACTAATAGTAAAACGTTGAAATTTTGCACAGGGAATGTGATTAGTTAGGTGAACAAAATTATAAAATGACTCAATCAAAAAAGAATATATATATAAAACAAGTAAGGAAGCCTAAGTTCGAGTGGAATCGAACATTAGATACTCAGCTGTATGCTTTAATTGTTTGTTTGCGTTTGATGGAAACACGGTGTACTTTGTATAAAGCGAGTGCTGCATAAAGTGGGCGTAGCCACGCCCATTTTCAAAATTTTTACCAGTCATCCAACTAAGCATACGAAATTATTCTTTGTGCAAAATTTCATTCCTTTACGACTTCTAGTTACAAAGATGTCACGTTACAAATTTCCAAAGGGTGTTCCAGAAATATCTTTCTTAAAGAGTGGGCGTGGTCATAAACCGATTTCAATAAATTTTTGCGCGTCTATTAACACAAGTTATAAAAGTGTATAAACCAAGCTTCGTCATAATATCTCAATTATTTGTCGAGTTATGGGCTCCGAAATCTCGTAGATTCCCTTGCAAAAAAAGAGACAATGCCACGCCCATTTTCCAACATTTTTCTATCTTTTGTTTCCGGTCTATTGTGGAACTCATGCCACAAAATTTCAATGAATTATCTTTATATTTGACAAAGATATCGCTTAAAATGTTTTTATTAGGCCACTTTATAGTTCCCATATATAAAAGTGGGCGTGGCCAGCAACCGATTTCGCTAAAATTTTGAACATATATTACCACATATAACAAAAGTGTACACACCAAGTTTTGTCATAATATCTCAATTATTTGTCCAGTTATGGGCTCAGAAATCTCGTATATTCCTGCTTCTAAAAAGAGGCGGTGTCACGCCCATTTTCCAAAATTTTTACGTTTTTTGTTTTATGTCCATAGTTAGACTGCTGCCCTAAAATTTTAATGATACATGTATCTTTATATTTGACAGAGATATCGCTTAAAATGTTTTTATTAGGCCACTTTATAGTTCCCATATATAAAATTGGGCGTGGCCGTCAACCGATTTTAACAGTTTTCCGTCCAAACGTTTGCCTAAGTATGTAAATCACGCGTACCAAATTTCATCGATATATCTTCAACGGTTTCTGAGTTATGACTCATAAAACTTTCAATGTTCAATAAGTGGGCGTGGCACCGCCCATTTTCCAAGGTTTCATCAAATTTCTTCATAGGGGCCTGAGCTGAATACGTGGGTAAAATTTTATCACTCTAGCTATATTATTGGCTGAGATACCAAATTTCCGATTTTTTCTATATAGGAAAAGTGGGCGTGGCCATGGTCCGATTTCGCCCATTTTCAATACCAACCGTCCCAGTCTCGATACCAACTTGCATTCCAAATTTCATCAAAATATCTAAATTTTTTCGTGAGTTAGAGCGTTTACAGACGGACGGACGGACATGAAACTTTGAAGTATTTGTACCCATGTGGGTCTAAACAAGGTTGCCGAAAATTATCAAGATCGGACCACTATAACATATAGTTCCACAACAACCGATTGTTCAGATATGGATATTTTGGTGTATAACTCCTCAATTTTAACAGCTAAAAGCGTGAAATTTTGAAGTATTTGTACTCATATTGGCCGAAACAAGGTAAGCGAAAATTGCCAAGATCGAACCATAATAACATATATCTCCCATACAACCGATTGTTCAGATATGGACATTTTGGGGTATAACTTCTCCATTTTAACAGATAATGACATGAAACTTGAAAGTACTTGTACCCATATCGGCCAAAATAGAGTTACCGAAAATTGGCATGATCGGACCACTATAACATATAGCTCCCATACAACCGATTGTTCAGATATACACATTTTGTCGTATAACTCCTCCATTTAAATAGCCCAGACACCATTTTTTCTAATAAATCGTTCCATAAATAGCCCACAGAATTGAAATTATAAATTATACTAAATCAGGCTATGTACATTAAGCCGTATCACGAAAATAAAGTTTGCGTGTGTCAGTTTTATTTGAACACTTATGTCGAAAAAATAGTTTTGGTGTAAAAATTTGTTTTTTAGGCCCGCGTTAAAAATAGCTAAATCGCGTTTTTTGTAATAACTTCCTTATTTGATGTCGGATCTCTATGATCTTAATGTCGCAGAAAAAGTCTCGCTATGCACTATATTTGGCCCATATAAAGTTTGGACCTCAAAGGTTGTTCTGAGTTTTACCTTTAAAAAATTTGGAGTTACTATCCCTAGATTTTTTTATTTTTATCGTTAATACAAAGCTCTCAAAAAACCATGAGGACTCCGCTAAAAAAGTTGTAGCCTTTATTCACAAGCAAAAAAGTTATACCGTTTTATAATCAGAGAACCTGTTTTTTGAAAATTTATCCCAAGTTCTTATTTATATGAGGCAGTAACGCCATATAGTATGAGTTTTTGATTAAAAAGTATTCTAAGTCCGCGCTTGACTTGAGAATGTTGTACCGCGATGGAACAGCTACCAATACTGGATACATGATATGCAAAAAAATTATTGATGATTTGACTATTCGTGCTGATCAAGATAATTTATATTGAATGAGCACAGCGCGCTCCCTTGCAACGGCTTCACGATTTCTGCTTCCGTGCATATCGTAAAGTCATCCAAGTTATTTAGAAAAACTGCTAGAGTTCGTTGTAAAATTATTCGCGCCTAAAGAGACATTGGAAGTCTAAATGTATTATCAATACTTGCGCTGGATGCGTCGTCTGCCCCTAAAAATGCAGTTAATTATTCAGCCTACAATTGAGAACAACGCACTTTACTTTAATCCCGAAAATATCTTCTTATCTATGATAACCGAGACCGAAACTGACGATGTCCTCCAAATTTTGAGATATTTATGAAAGAAGTTTCAGAGCTCTGAAAGTGAATTCTTCGTCGCTTATATTACTTTGCTCGCAGTCAAAAAAAAATTATTCAGATTATGGAAAATCTGAATGATTTGGCACTAAAGACATATTTTCATTTCACTGGTCAAATTTTCCACCGTGACAGCTGTTACTGATATACCCTGTATTTGCCTACGTTCTGATAAAAATCGAGGACATTCAAAAAACACATGATCTGCACTTTCTACCTTCCCTGGACATTCAGGACAAAAGGGACTCTCATCTAACTTGAACCTATAAAGGTAAGCCCTAAAGCACCCATGTCCACTAAGGACCTGGGTGAGGTGGAAATTGGGTTCGCCGTGCATTCTATCTACCCAACTGCTGATGTTCGATGAGGCTTCCCAGCGTTGCTGCCACATTAGGCGGCACCTTCTTCTTATATCTGCTTTTTCGATGCATGTGACTGGCTTTGTTGCGTTATATAACTCGCACACTTCTCGTACTTGGATATCAACTGGAGGCATGTTTGCTAGAACTTCAGCAGCATCGCCAGAGATAGTTCGGAATGCACTTATAACTCGCAGAGCGGCGATTCGATGCACCGACTGTATTCCTTTCACGTAGGACTTACGCTCGAGGCCGTCGATCCACACCGGGGCCGCATAAAGTAAAACTGAACTAATTGCTCTTGAAATAAGATGCCGACGGCTTGAGCGCACGCAACCCTTGTTCGCCATCATTCTTGAGAGTCCACCATACATTTTCATTGCTTTTTCTGCCGTGTGATTGAGATGGTCTTTAAATGTTAGCTTTCCATCTAGGATTACTCGCAGGTATTTCAGAGTTGGCTGCGAGATTATCTCGCAGTCCCCAACAGATACACAAATTTCCTCTTGCACTTTCCTTGTACTTACGAGAAGTACCTCAGTCTTATTTTCTGCCAGGCTAAGATTTAATAGCGTAAACCAGTGACGAATTCGACAAATTGTATCGTTGCAAACGCGTCGGAGGTCTTCAAGATGTTTGGCGACTCCTACGACTATTAAGTGTGCGTAAGCGATCAATTTCACGTTTGCTGGCTGAGGGAGCTTTAGGACATCATCATACATTACGTTCCATAGCAACGGGCCAAGGACCGAGCCTTGCGGTACTCCACTTGAAATAGTGTAATTCTTAACGCCTTCGTCAGAATCATATACGAGCATTCTATCAGTGAAATAGCTCAGAATAATGTTCATGAGGTATTGCGGCACCTTGAAATTGCGTAATGCCCTTATTATGTGGGACCATCCAGCCGAGTTAAAGGCATTTTGTACGTCTAGCGTAATAAGAGCGCCGCTTTTTTTAGCCCCCTTTCCATCTTTTACCACTAACGGCGGTTTTTGCGATATTAATTACCTCTCTTGTGGCATCAATCGTCGATTTGCCTTTTCGAAATCCGAATTGCCTTTCTGACAGTCCGCCGGCGTTTTGGATAGCGATCTCCAATCGGTTGCGTACTAATTTCTCATATATCTTGCCAATTGAATCTATGTATGTATGTATGTATGTATGTATGTAACTTCATCCCATCCTAAAAGTTGCAACGTTTAACTCAATTAGTATTTTTTTAAAACATTCACTTTACTTTTATTGTGTTCTCTCCTCTAATATTTCTATTCACGTCCGGATTTGAAACGTGACATTAACATGGGATTCAACCCAACGACATCATATAGTGGGACATTCAACATTATATTCTATGCTTCATTGAGGCTTTTAAGTTACCTCCCTTCAAAATAGCCTCTATGAATTTCATTCAATTCACTCCCGTATGCAAGCCAATAAGTAACAAGCTTTCTGTTTTGTTGCTGTATTTGCAAAGAAAAAAAACAACATGTACATTAGGCATATAACAAATGTTGACGAAAAATTTGGCATACCACCACGTGGTGGCAAATATTGTACAAGACAGAGTTCGCAAATAAACTGAACCATACGGAAACGCTAGGCCAAAAAGAACACTAAACGCGCACGCCACGATAGCGTTTGTGCCCATGTACACGAACACAAACCGAACCCTAAACGAGCGAAAGAACACAAACCTAACGCTACCTATTTCGTGCTTCGCTGGCAGCGAAAATGAACACTACGCTAATCGTAGCGTTCATTTGCATGTTTATACCAGAAATGCGCATATGTATGTAGCTGATATTTTTGCGTCCTGAGAGGCAAAGAGTAAAGGCCAAGAGGGATGCAATGAATATATCCATACATACGTATGTACATACATACATACATACGTATGTACATACATACATACATACATATGTACATACATACATACATATGTACATACATATATATGTACATACATACAGATAGGTACATTAAGCTGGTTCGAAAAAAAATTTGAAACTGTTTTGATGCTATTATTCATAAACAATATGAGTTCTATTTTTTGCAAAGCATTTTTGCATGCATAAGGTGGTCCAAAAAATTAGAACCGAAAAATCATTGCATGACAAGGCGATTTTATTTGATGATAAGAAACTTTATCTTGTTGACTAAGGACTTACCAAAAAATATGTAGCATACTAATGTAAAATAAGGTGGACATTTTAAGACATTTTCTTGACCTCTAAACATGCATGTTTCGGGAGAGCTTTATTTTCTTCATATTAATTTGAACAACCCCAATGTACATAGGAATGTGTATACATCAGACCGCAGCAAAATTATGAGAGAGATTGTGTAAGAGAGCGCAGAGCGATATGTGTCACAATGGCGGTCTGATGCAAATGTCCACAGCCATATATACATATGTATACCCTACAAAGAATTTAAAATTAATCCGGAATGCTCTCGGGAACACAAAAATATCTGAACAGCAACCTAAACTTGCAAAAACCATTGTTTGAGTTGCAAAATCATACAATAATTTGCATTAACGCGAAATTCAATGTAATTTTTCTCTGACAACAAAACTGCACAGCCCACCAAAAAGCAATAATTTACGGTCATTAAAATTTTAGGCCTGTCAATACTTAAATATGGGCATATGTATACATACGATAAATGCTTATACACACATACAATTTATTAAAAATTATTAATTATGAACAACGTCATTTAGATAAAATTAAGAATAGTCGCATGCTACATTGCGCGTGATCCCGAAAGCATCCCCGATTAATGTGAATTTCTTTGTAGGGTATCTATATGTCTATGAATGTTGCACAAATGCTCTGCGATCTCCCACTATGTAAATATACATACATATATATGTACATATATTCATTTGCATCTAACTTGGCCTTTACTCTTTGCCACTCAGGACGAAAAAAATAGGTACCTACCCTTTACTTGAAAAAAATCTACCAAATTTGCGAGTAAATGTGCAAGAAGTACAACATGCAATTAGTTAGTTTTCTATTATTTGCTCGACTGCATCTAAATTTTAGATTCTAAAACAACATGCCGCGTCCTAAAAATAATATATTGTATGTGATGGAAAATAAAACATGTGTTTGCAAAAATGAAGAGTGCAACAAAATTTTAAAAGGACATTCACCAAATTTAGAGCAACACATAAAAATTTTCCACCCTAACACACTAAAAACTATTCCTACCTCACATACATACATACATATGTATATACCCAGCAGGGTTTTTCCATATTTTGGTAATGGCTTGAACTTGTAATCAATGAAATAACGCATTACAAATAGCTAGCCATGGGTAATGGCGCAATTTTTTTGGCGCTGATACAATAACGCCAGCGCCAACCGTGGCGCCAACTCACGGTACTGGCGCAATAACACCTTTAGCGCAATTGTCATCGAATAATCGATAAATAACATTTTTTCGCTTGTTACTGTTTACCATCCCCGTTTTATTTCTTTTGGCGCAATTCTGCTTACACATACGAGGGCACAATTAATTTTAATTTTCATAATCATTTGGAAAAATATTCCGTATATATGTGAAAATATGCTGGAAATTAGATTCACTTAGATCACTATCAAGCACACATAATTGTGACGTTGTCATACGTATACATATACTATGATGCTGTTATTGGCGTTGTGGTTGCGCCATTTTACACTAGCGCTATATTGGAGCTGGTGTTAGCGCACGAAATTGAGTCAGTGTTATATTGCAATAGCGCATCATTGAGTTGGCGCTACATTGAGTTGGCGCTACACTGAGTTGGCGCTACATTGAGTTGGCGCTATATTGAGTTGGCGCATTCCCCAAATCGGAGTTAGCGCAATAACACCAGGGTTGGTGTTAGCGCAATTGCGCCGCGCAGCGCAGTGTTACCCATGCCTACAAATAGCTAAGAAACACTCCTTCGCTTACTTTGCTCATTACTTGTAATGCGACAGTTTTAAAATTATTATTTTTTCGCTTACTGGTAATGCAGAAAATAATCGAAAAGGTTTGGGGTACTGCCGTTATTTCTTTGCAAACGCTTTGCTTTGATTTTAATTTCTCTAAATAGCAGTTTTGTAAAGCAATTTACTCTCATTCTCGTTTATTTTGCCAGTTTTCATTATAAAATTGTCGAGGTTAGTCGCGTTATTCCATCGTTGAAAATTTTTTAAATAAGAAAATAGCTGTGCAAATACATAGTGTAATAATTATTATTCAAATAGTGTTATTTTTTTTTAACATTTTGCAAGGAATGTTTTGATTCTTTATTCATTCTGTTTGCTATTTGTTTTCGGCATAAATTGCTCACTCATAGTTTTAAAATTATTTTATCGGTATTGCATAAAATAAGCGAAAAGATTTGGAACACTGCCGATATATTTTGCAAAGCCTACATTGATTTAAATGTTTGTAAATAGCAATTTTGTAAAGCAATTTACCCTCATTCTCGTTTATTTTTCCAGCTTTAATGCATTATAGATTACTATACTGAATTGTGTGATATATGCAATTACTTACACCAGTGAAAGAACTTATTACTTGTAACAGCTTACTTTTCCCAATATTAGTAGCGACTTTATAATGCATTACTGTCTACCATATTGTAAGACAATACCGCCAATGACATGCCTATGTTAAAGTAATGCAATCCGCAGTGGCGGATCCACGGGGGGGTTTGGGGGTTCAAACCCCCCCCCCCTTGTGGTTTATCATAGATCCCAAATTAATGCCTTTATAGATTCTGCGTCCAAATTTCCCAAACTGATCAAGGAAAACTCTATCATTCCAAAAGCAATGGTTGGACCACATAACATCCAAAATATGTACCTACATGCGAAAAAAGTTCATGTAGGTACCTTTGGACGCACGTGCATAAAATCAAATTTGTCAAATGCTATTCGCAAATTGCCAAATCGCAAATTTATTTTCTTTTCTTTCTTATCCCTATTTTTATCGGGATTGTACTGAATTAATTTGGTCAGAAATGTCTGAATCGTTGGAGAAATTGCCTTTTTCAGAGACATTTCGCAATTTTTAAAAATTTGAGTATATAAACACAAGAACTTCAATAAAGTAAAAATTCTATTAAAAATATAAATATAACCAAAAAGTACTACATCAGGGCTGCTCACCTCATAGGCACTCAAAGCACAATTGTTTTTGTTTTGTTCCGAATCATAGGCACATATACATATTTTCACTTCAAATATGAAAATAAAATTTTCTTTGCACTCCCATAAGCACTTAGATATTAAAAAATTTGATATGTAAGTGCCTATGATTCATATTGAATGTGCAGAGCAAAGGCACTTTGTATAGGAGCTCGAGCACTGCCGTAAAGCCGAGATCACACGATTTACGCATTTGTACAAAAAATGACAAATTTAAATTTGTCCACATTTACCCATTTTGATATCGATGTGCAAATGATTTGCTTTGAGTTCACATGATTTGCCCGATTTATTAGCTTTTGTTTTGCCACACATTTGTACATAGAAGTAAAGTGGCAAATTTGTTCACATTCGTTCACACGATTTAACCAATCATGATAAAACAGTCGTATGAAAAATATAGAAGCATACTTTTGGGTATTATTTGGAAGAAAATTTTATGAAAAATTAACAAACAAAAATTAATCAAATAGGTATTGAATCATTATAAGTACATGTATTTTCACGATTTCAAAACTGGATAATACTTCTTTTAATTCTCTGTAAGACGATATAAAGTTAATTTAATTCATTCAATAGAATACGTGTGCTAACGAGCTCCAAAAAAATGGTCATTGTGAAATGTTGACTTTGGTTGCACAAAAGTGAATGAAATGTTGCAGATACGTCGAAATCGTATATTAACAAATTGTTTATGTACTCATTTTGAATGAAAATGATTATGTTACTTTTTTGCTCGGAATGACTATTTTCGGAGTTAGAAACAAATGAAGGATCAAAATCATATATCAATTTCGATTATTTTTAGAATTGGTTAGGGTAATAGTAGGATATAGTCACGTGCAAAGTTTTGTTAAATTAGCTCGGAAACTGACTGAGTTATTACCTGGGGTTCATGTTTATTTATATTCGGTTCGGATTCGGGAAATTATTAGAAAAATAATAGGTTAAGTATTCGGGTTCGGTTTCGGATCCGGTATTTGGAAAAATATTCGGTTCAGATTCGGGAAGCGTTTGGGAAAACATTCGGTTCAAATTCGTAACAATTTTTTGTTATTGAACAGAGCTAAATAATAATATAATAATACAATGGCGCTAATATAACTCTGACGAGTTTTATGGCCGGGCTTCTCTCCCAATTCGAGGTGTGCTCCTTTTGTTTGTCCTACTAATTGGGTGGACCTACAGTTTTATGCCGGTTCCGAACGGCGAATGCATTTTTTTGAGAAGCTTTTTCATGGCAGAAATACACTCGGAGGGTATGCCGCTCACTGCCGAGAGGTGACCGCTGTTTCTAAAACCCCAAAAATTGAGTTTTAGTTAATTAGAAAAATTTTTTTTGATGTTTGTTCGGACTGGGGTTTGAACCCGAGACCTCTGGTATAGCAGGCGAGCACCCACTGCACTACAGCGGCCACGAACAGAGCTAAGTACTCCATTAAAACAATTTGATTGACATTAAACTTCAAACTAAATGAAAATAATATTTATTTCAAAAATAAATTCAAATTACTGAAATAAAAAAATTATGCATCTCAAATGGCAGGGTATCTGTGTATTCCATTTTATAAAGAGAAGCCAGTGCGCCGTATAATGTTTCTTCCGGACTTCTTCTTTCCCCTTACGGCCAAAGCAGAAGCTTATAAGAGGCCATTTTAAAACTTGTATTTCCATATATTTTTTATTTTAAACATAATTTATTTTATAGTTGTCAAAAAAGATTTGTATATTTGCCACAATCATTTGTATCAAAGTGGAAAATCAAAATTTGTCCATTTTCATCATTTTTATTTACCTTCTGTATCACATTTGTGTTCACACGATTTGGCTACAAGGGCTGTTTTTGATTTGCCACAAGAGGCTAAATATTAGGCTTTTGTGATTTGTGTCAAATGAAATTTAACGTTCACACGGTTTGCCTATGAATTTGGCAAATTTTTAGCCAAATGTACAAATCGTGTGATCTTAGCTTAAGAAATCGAAATTTACAATAACAAATGTGTAATGAAAAAAAATTCAAAAAATGAAAGCACTGTAAAAAATTTGTATTCAAAAAATTTTCATATAAAAAATAAAAAAAATTTGTATGTATGTGATACTACCATTTGAAAATAAATTCTAAAATAATATTTTATTGGAATTCATAAAAAAATTTAAATGAGCGAAAATATTTTTCAGTGCATATACAAAATTTGTAGATGTATTGAGTTTTGTACTTTCAATACGAGAGCGTTGAGCAGCCCTGGTCTACATCTATTCCAAATTACTTGTTTAATGTAGCCATGGGTAATGGCGCAATTTTTTTGGCGCTGATACAATAACTCCAGCGCCAACCGTGGCGCCAACTCACGGTACTGGCGCAATAACACCTTTAGCGCAATTGTCATGGAATAATCGATAAATAACATTTTTTCGTTTGTTACTGTTTACCATCCCTGTTTTATTTCTTTTGGCGCAATTCTGCTTACATATACGAGGGCACAATTAATTTAAATTTTCATAATCATTTGGAAACATATTCCGTATATTTGTGAAAATATGCTGGAAATTAAGGTCACTTAGATCACTATCAAGCATACATAATTGTGACGGTGTCATACGTATACATATAATATGGTGCTGTTATTGGCGTTGTGGTTGCGCCATTTTACACTAGCGCTATATTGGTGCTGGTGTTAGCGCACGAAATTGAGTCGGTGTTCTATTGCAAAATTGAGTTGGCGCAATATTGAGTTGGCGCTATATTGAGTTGGCGCATTTCCCAAATCGGAGTTAGCGCAATAACGCCAGGGTTGGTGTTATCGCAATTGCGCCGCGCAGCGCAGTGTTACCCATGCCTAGTTTAATGCAAAATTTTAATATTTTGAGTTAAAAGTCGATTTTATTGAAAAATATATATAGTGACTCAAAAAAAAAATCATACGCCAAAGTTTTTAAATTTATTTCAAAGAGTTCTGTCGAAAATTTTACTTTCTTATTTTAGTTTAAAAATATAGAAAATTTTTCAATAAAAATCGTTTTAAGCAGGATTTCTGAGCTTATGGAAAAAATCTGAAAAATCGTAGAAATTTCTGAAAGTGGATTAAAAATTTTAAAGCAAGGCCATAATTTATAGAAGATTTTGAGGAGATTTCTAAGCATAATGTTATGTAGCCAACCAATTTTAGTGTAAAAAGTGAAATTCTCAATGCTGTGAAAAATTCCGTCAATTTTAGAAGTTTTTTTCTGTAGGGTGTAGGGTGAGACCGTTCCAATTAAAATTTCCGAAAAGCCAATGAAAATTTTCAAAAAGTTGAATGTTGCATACTGTTATATTAACATTGAATGAGCTGCAAAATTGCATACTCAAAACTCTTCTAAAAAATGTAGCTATAGGATTCTTAGCCCCTTTTTATGATAAGTATTTCCTTGACATTGAAAAATCGGAAATACTAAAAATACGAGAGCAGGTAATTTTCCAAATAGGCCAATTTTTAATCCATTGTTGATAATTTCTGGCTTTGCATTTTTCCGTATAGAAATTGACGGGTAATCGATCGGAGGCGATAATATAACTAAAATGCTTTTGAATTAAAAAATTAACAATATTTTTTCAAGAAAGGCCAATATGCTTAAAAGCTTCAAAATGGTGGGTCTTTTATTATGCTAGGTTGAGGATTTCTTCCATAGATAATGATATTTACCTGAAGCACTCGAATCCATGATATTTACTTTGATAACTGTCTTAAAACTGAAAATATTGACGTTTAAAAATGGGTTACTTAAAATACGTAAAAAATAAAAAATCGAAAAGTGGGAGAATAATAAGTTTCGACTAGCGGCAGGGACACCCCCGTTGTCTATAAAAGCCGAGAAACCCGGTTTATTATCGCCCGGTCTATTATAAACGTAGAGCGATTTTGGATGTTGTATTTGCACCAATTTTAAAATTTTCAATTTTGGCCGCATAAATTCGTAAAATCTACCTATGTGCAGCGTCTGCCCTTAAAAAACATC
Organism: Urophora cardui; assembly: GCA_960531455.1. Classification (NCBI taxonomy): domain Eukaryota; kingdom Metazoa; phylum Arthropoda; class Insecta; order Diptera; family Tephritidae; genus Urophora; species Urophora cardui. The sequence goes on from OY482672.1 coordinate 102,885,364, forward strand.
TTCCAAAAAAACAAATTTTCAAAACCCCCCCCTTGCCGAAATCCTGGATCCACGCCTGGCAATCCGTATTCGAAAGTGTAAGCGATGAATCAAGATTTCTCGATGATTTTACCCATTACATGTAAGAGAAAGCCCTGCTGGGTATGGGTACCCAAGCAGGTCACAGCCGTCGTATGTTATAAAATGTAATTTTTTTTAATTCTAGATATTTTAAATAATTTTCCAAATCTAGGCTTAAAAAATCCCATATTAGATAAATTTTTTAACCAAAATAATTTTTACAAGTCTTTTATTAAAGAAAATATATACATACATACATACATACATATGTACATATCGCACGTTTTATGCAATAGGGATTTAACTCGAAATTTTCGATTTCTGAGATTTTGCTATGTATTTCAATAACTGGGTCATGCCTTTGAGTCTAGCCTTATAAAATACTCAAAAAGATAAAACTTGCGGAAATAGAAGTGATTTTGTAGTTAGCCGTAGAAGTAAACTCTTTGAAATTATAAAAGTTTATTTGCGTTTTCCCAAAAAAAATTTTTTTGAGTTAAATCCCTATTGAATAAAACGTGCGATATGTGTATCCATTAATGAAAAACATACGTTAGTATATACATACATACATATAAAATGTGTATACATACATGAAACGCCGATTTGCACAACTAAATTTGCAAAATTTAAGAAAGAACACTAACTGAACGCTATAATAAAAGAACGCTAAGTAGGGTTCATTTCCACTTAGCGTACTTCCACCAGATACACTACGCGTAGTGTTCTGTTTGTGTTCATCTACACAAACTTAAACGCAAACAATACAAGTACCGTTAGGTTTGTTAGGGGTTGTGTTTGTGTATATCGTTTAGTGATGGGCGAGTCCGAGATGTTTAGACAATCGAGAGAATCGCCATCGTTGCAAAATCACAATCGAGTCAAAAGTTGACTCGCTCCTCGACTACACAATCGAGATGTTTTTGCGATTGTTCCGAGTCGGCGAGTCGTAGGTTGTTTCGGTGACATCTCGACTACACAAGCGAGATGTTTTTGCGATTGTTCCGAGTCGGCGGGCCGGCTGTTGTTTTGATGATATGTTTTAGTTGATAAAATAAACTGAATGAGGTTTGTTGATAAAGAAAGTAGGATTTTTAATGGAAGTGAGGCAAATACATAAATAAATTAACCAAATTGAAAAATATGCTATACATAGACGCTGCATTATTGCAATCACAACTAAACAGTGTCGTGCATAATAATAATAATTAATTATTTAAACATTAATAAATTTTCTGAAGTGAGACGCTTATGAAGCAAATGAATTTTACGAGTACCAGCAACGGCAATCGATTTGTACCACTCTGTATGTTTTGTAAAGCAATTTTAATATTCAAGCGGCAACAATTATTATGTATTTTTTGCAGCGAGTGCGAGATGTTGTAGGGTTGCTTTGAAAACGAGAGGAATCGTTGGCGAGTACGAGATGTTTTAGCGATTGTTTCGACTGACGGCCATTTACGACTTGACTCGAATACGAATGAAAACCATCGAGAGCATTCGAGATGTTTCAACAATCGAGAGAATCGAATAAAACATCTCGGACTCGCCCATCACTAATATCGTTGTCGCATGAACGCTACGTTATTGAATGTTATCGTAGTGTATAATTTCGAACGCTGGTACAAGTCATGAATATCACTTTTTTTAGGTGATTTCGGTTCAAAAACGTTCCGCACAGCTGTGTTATTATTATATTGAATCAGAATTTTCTGAAGAAAAATTAGTTTAGGGTGGGTGGGGCACTTCCCTTAGGCCCATTAAAAGGCGTTTGGAATAATAGGAAGATTATTAGTTAAATAAATATCCATTATTATGAAGAAGAACGTGTACACTGTACAAAACTTTTTGTTTTTTTCAGCGTTCTGATAAAAAAGTAATTTCGTTTTGCGCGGAAACTTTTATACAAGAAAAATATGGAAGTGATTATAGGACAATGAGAATATTTTGGAGCGCTGACTGTTCATTGTGAATATGTACAGGCAAATAAAGAAGAGCATATCTCCGATTAAAAACTGAAATAGTTTTGCTTCGATACACATAGTACATATTAGTTGATATTTGTTCATTTAGGCTTCATTTTTGAGGTAGAAGTTGTAAATACATACATATATATGTATGTAGATCTATTTCGGAGATCACCACATCCCTTCATCAGACTTCTTTTTACTTTTATTCTTGCGTCCGCATAAAACATCCTTTAATGAAAAATTTAACTAAAAAGTTAAAAATAAATAATAGCTTAAAAAACTAAAAAACACGCTTTAATCTTAAAAATCGTACTAAAAATTGAGAAATAATTTAATTAGAAACAAAATGATGAACGAAAATATAAGTATTTAAGGAAAAGCGTGGGGTGCTCAATAATATTTGAACATGAAAATATTCGATTCGTACAACTAGTACAAAAATATACCTAGTTGCGATATTAAAGAGTACGATATATGAAATCTCAAAAATGTCAAAATAAAAATATTAGTAAGAAAACAGCAAATTTTAAATATTTTTTGAATACTGTTCGCCTTTCGTCTAATCAGTGGGCGCTGTAAAGTGTCTCGATTGCATTTATTTGCTTACCCGACAAAAATAATATCCTCGACATTTGATACATGATTCCTATGTAGAATTTTCTGCTGATTCCAAATATGTAATCAGATGGTTCAAAAATAGAACGGAGATATTTCAATTTTTGAGATAAAAAAAGTAGGATTACTAATTAATCAATATCTCCGCCATTACCGTCTCGATTTTTACATCATTTAATTTTGTTTTGGGAGGATGAAATACCCTTTCCAGCAATGGAAAAATAATTAAAATCGCCGTTATGGACGAAGTTATGGCGAACAAAATATTTTTTTTTTAATGAAAATTTTCAGGTTTTTTTTTCGAAATTCATCTTCTATTTTGTAATTTTTTTTACGAAATATTAATTATCCTCCTGTTTTCACATTTTGAATCAATAGCCTTTTTCTTAGTGAACATTTTGCCACTTTCCGGATTATAATCTGTGGAAAAATGGCAAAGTCGTAAGAGATGAAGTGAAGAACTTCCATTGAACTTCCAAATCTGGCAAATGTAAACCACTATAACAATAACACTAGTTTACAGCAAAAAATACCAAGAAATCGGGGTATGGGGGAAAATTGGCATGGACCCCCTGAGCTCAGAACTATTTAATTTTATTTTTAGCACGGTTAGATTTTTGAGATAACGGAAATTTTGCGTTTTTTGGTTATCACTTTATTCAAAAATATTTTTCGCTAAAGTTACATGTGCGATAACAGCTAACAGTACCTCGTTCAAAAGGTAAAAACTCACTAAGCGAAAGCTAGTCAAATTCAGAATTTTGTGGATTTTTTTGCAATTTTTTTTTAATTTTGATTTTGAAAATAGGTTTTTTATAAGAAGTTGGGAAAATCAGCAAAAGATTTATTTTTAAAAATTAGCCTATTAAACTGCAAACACTTTAAGCGTAATGTTACCAAGATCCCATTATTACTTTAATTTAGCGATTTTTTTCAGGTGAAACGAAAAGGATATTTTATAGACGAAAAACTTGGTTATGTGAAAATAACTTCGTAGCTCAAAAGGACATTAAAGCGATATATGGAGCTCCACTAGACTAAAATAATGACATTTCAATTTTACAAATCGGGTGTCAAATAAAAAAGTTGCAAACAAATAAATAATATCTTAAAAAACTAAAAAACACGCTTTAATCTTAAAAATCGTACTAAAAATTGAGAAATAATTTAATTAGAAAAAAATGAACGAAAATATAAGTATTTAAGGAAAAGCGTGGGGTGCTCAGTATGTCAAAAAATATTTAAAATCGCTGTTTTTTACTAATAGTTTTATTTTGACTTTTTTGAGATTTCATATAACGTACTCTTTAATTTCGCAACTAGGTATGTATATTTTTGTACTAGTTGTACGAATCGAATATTTTCTTGTTCAAATATTATTGAGCACCCCCACGATTTTCCTTAAATAGTTATATTTTCGTTCATTTTGTTTCTAATAAAATTATTTCTTAATTTTTAGTACGATTTTTAAGATTGAAGTGTGTTTTTTAGTTTTTTTAAGCTAATTTTGTCGGAAAAAGTGTCGCAACTTAGTGTGCTATCAAATTAATATAAAACTGCTTTATTTAAACTATAAAGCGTAAATTAAGGGCCTTATTTTGCAAAACGCAACGCGACGCAACGAGTCACCCAGAGTCACTTTTTGTCGTGTTCTTATTTTGTATCTCTTTAGGTGACTGAAAGTGACTGTAGGTGACTCGAAGTGAATGTGTTACGTTTTCTGGTGAGTATGTTACGTTTTTGGTATTTTATAAAACGCAAAGTGACGAAAACGCTCACTTTAACTGTCAAAAGAGTCACTTCCTTTTGTTCGAGTGAGCATTCGATATGTTTTAATTTGCAACGGCTAAAATTAGCCAATTAAAAAAAAAACGGGGTATCAATCGACACGTTTCAATCTCGCGAACCCGAATATGATGCTGAACTAATTTTTTATTTGATTTAAATAATAAGTTATCAATAAAAACGTTTTAACTTTTGTCTTGCTTCTTGAACACACGCGAACACACAAATGCATTTTTTAACATTGGATAACACGTACATATATTTATTTATTTATTTATTTCAATTTCAATTCAATTATTTATATTTTATTCAAAAAAACAAACTAAACAAAACACGTATGTATGTATGTATTTACACACAATGTCAACAAATACTTTTTTTATTTTTGTTGACTTCCCATTAAACACTGAAAAAGAAATTCTAAAACGTTGAGAAAATATTGTTTCTAAATTTCAGAATCAGCATATATGTATATAATTTGAAAATAAACATATTTTCAAGTGTTCATGAAACATTGTTTATCAGTTTTAGAATAACTTACAACACATTTGAAAAAAAAAATTGTTTCGCATTTTGTACCATTTCACGAATTTCATCATGTCAAGGTTTCAAGGAACGAAGAAATTTTGTACCTATGTTTGCAAATTTCAATCAGCGTTCGTTGGTTTACGTGAGCAGTCTCTTAACGGTTGAAATTATGATAGTTGAAAATGATTGTGTGTAATAATGATTCCGTATTTCTTACTCTTATTTTATTTGTTTGTTGCTTTTTGTGAAGTTACACAAACTTTATTAAAAACATAGTTAGTTTCTCATATGTATGTATGACTGTACAAAAGGCACAGGCGAAATTCACCCGCACGGGTAAATGAAAAACATCACATCAGAGTACAAATATGTAATACATATCGTCGTACCATACGAAAACTAACATACGTTTTTTTGTGACTGACGAAAATAACAAGTTCGACTTTTGGCCGACGAAAAATAACAAAATCGACTTTTGGCTGACGAAAACTATCAATTTTGTTTAAACAACAACAATTTCATTGTAAAAACAGTATATAATTACTGATACTTTTCGTCAGCCAAAAGTCGATTTTATTATTTTTCGTCGGCCAAAAGTCGAACTTGTTATTTTTCGTCAGCCAAAAGTCGAACTTGTTACTTTTCGTACAGCATTTTTTTATTGATAGCTTTCGCCAGAAATTTTAAATATGCTAGATTTCGTATGGTACGACGATATGTACATATTAGAGCTCTCGATTTTTTTTAACATTTTCGTGTAGCCCGAACAATTGTTGTTCAAATGCTCGAACAGTTGTTTTTTTGTTTGTTTATTACCCGTATGTTTGTACGGGCATTTGAACAATTCGGGTATTTTGAATTTTTTTTTCTTTTGTTTATTATTTTTTTTTTTTATATGTAGTTTTTTTATTTTGCTTTTCCCATACACAATCCCATACTAAAAATGTGCCTCAAATGAACCTCAAATTGAAAATGAAAAAAAAAAAATGTTCATTGGGTTGCAAGCTGCCAATTTTCCAGGGTTAACCAATCAATAAAACAGTTCGATTAAAAAAAAACACACCAAAAATTACTAAGGAAATGAAGAAAACCAGAAAAGTGGTAAATAGGCTACGTAAAGCGTTTGACAATCGTCGTGACTACGCAACGGAGCGAACGAAAAAACGTAAAAGCTTATAAAATACCAACTTTTAGGTGAAGGTGAAAGTGAGTGAACGTGAGTGACTGCGACGCAACGAGTCACGGCGTTTTGTAAAATAAGGGCGTAAGTGTCATTGCTGAGTGATTGTGTATATTGTTGTTGCATTGATCGCACAATAGCAAAAGCTCCCACACACAAAACTCCACCACAAACCTCTTTTTCACCACTTAGTGTGGACAGAAACCATTCGTGTAAAGTTTATACATAAGTATCAGAGCTGTAAAAAGCTGCAACCAGATTGTATTACAATCATAAAAAGTTGTACATATTACAAGCGCAGCCGGGTGCAAATGAATATAGACTAAAATATTCGTTTGCACCAGCGAGATGCCCCTCAACCATACTCCTCCTAAAGTAGGAGGTTCTCAACAGCGAGATGCCCAACAAGCCCAAGTGCAACTACAGCACCAAACCCCGAGACCCCACAAAATTAAATAACGTAAAAATCGAGAAGGTAATGGCGGAGATATTGACTAATTAGTAATCCTACTTTTTTTCTTATCTCAAAAACTGAAATTTCAAAATATCTCGAAAACTGTTCTACGTTTGAACCATCTGATTACATATTTGGAATCAGCAGAAAATTCTACATATGAATCATGTACCAAATGTCGGGGATATGCAAATTTTTGAAATTTTGTCGGGTAGTGTTATTTGTTAACTGGTGTCATTGCTCTCCATATATATATAACTCTTCGTATACCTTTGTTTTTGGCTCCGCGATGCATATTTAAGTGTTTTAATTAGCTGATAGTTTTTTCATTTCAAATCACTCTGTACCTTTCAAATTTTTTTTTGGCACTTTTAGCTTTAATTCAACACCTTATTTTTGTAAAGCGAACCAAAAAGTTGAGCAGAGAATTTACATAGAATAGTACTCATTGTGACTCCTAGACCGGGTCACCAGATATGGGTCAAAACGTGGGCCGGGTGACCCTCGAATGTTTCTGAGCGATATTGGTATCAAATGAAAAGTCTTGATGAGGATTTCAGCACAGAGCTATTATAATTGTGATGCCTAGCCCGGGTCTCCAGATATAGGTCACAACGTGGACCCGGATGACCCTCGGATGTTTTTGAGCGATATTGGTATCAAATGAAAGGTCTTGATGAGGACTTCAACATAGAACTATTTTATTTGTGATGCTTAGGACGGGTCCCCAAATGTTCATCAAAACGTGGACCCGGATGACCCCGGAAAATTTCTCAGTGATATTGGTATCAAATGAAGGGTTTTGAGCAGGTTTTTACATAGAAATTAACTCATTACGATCCCTAGGTCGGGTCCCAAGGTGTGTGTCAACACGCGGACCCGGACAACACCGGGATATTTCTCAGGGATTTTCCTACCAAATGAAAAGTGCTGAGAAGGGCCTTTACACAGAGATGAACTGATTATGATTCCAAGGTCTGGTCCCTAAATGTGGGTCAAAACGTGGACCGGGATGGCCCCGGATAATTTCTCAGCGATATTGTTATTTAATCACGGCACATGACGATTCCTAGGTGGGATCCCAAGGTATGGGTCAATATGTGGAACCGGATAACACCGGGATATATCTTAGGGATATTGGTACCAAATGAAAGGTGTTGAGCGGACTCTCATGTAGGGCCGTACCTATTACGATTTCTTGGTCAAGTCTCCAGATACCGTACCCATTATGGTTCCTAGGTCAAGTTCCCAGATATGGGTCAACAAGTGGACCTGGATGAGCCCGGGATGCTTCTGAGCAATACTGATATAAAATGAAAGTGTTGACCGGGTCTGCCATATAGAGATATTTTCATAGTGATTCTTAGTCCCGATACCCAATTATGGGTAAAAGAGACGATTCGGATGCCACGGAATGTTTTTAAGCAATGATGGTATCAAATGAGAAGTGGAATGCAGGGTATGTTATGCTAAACTCAGTTCCCTAGGGAAAGGGGAAGAATAATGAGACTGGGAAAGGCAAAGGGACGGAAGAGGAGAGGGAGAATATAATAAAAATGGAATGAAGAGGATGGGGAGAGAGACAGTAAGACAGGGAATTAGAGAAAGAATAAGAGGGGGAATAAAAAGGAGACAGACAGAAAAGGAGAGGTAAGAGAGAGCGGTAGAGAAAGAGAAGCGGAAATGTGATGTGAAAGGAAAAAGGAAACGGAAATGAAAGGAAAGATAAATGGAAAGGGAAAGAGAAAGAGAAAAGAAGAGGGAAAGGCAGTTGGAGACTAATGCCAAGAAAAATGGGATAAGAACATGAAGAGGGCAAACTTTTGAAAATATCAATTTTTTCCTTCACTTTTTTTAAACTTACATATCTGAATTGAGCTGAGCTCTGCAGCCCGAGGTAATTTCGGTTTCTAGATACTTCCAACATATTTAAAGTGTGCCATTTTTCGCTTCAAGTACCTATAATAGGGGGTGGGCCAAAGGAAAGCTTGGTCGGGTACAGCTAGTATAATACAAAAACAAGGGCATTAGGCACTTTTTAGAAAATTGAAAATTTTCAAATATTGGAAAAAGGTGGAAGAGATTTCGATTGTTTCTGTTAGTAAGTAGAAGGTCCAAACTACCATAAACAAAAAAAAATTTAACGGAATTTTTTAATATTTTTTTCTTTGCCTCCAAAGTTTACCAATTTTCCGATTTTGGTTTGTTTAATCATATATAGGGCATGGAAATCTATGCGAATACATGTTTTTCTTAGATCTTTGCGAATCGTGAAATTGTCTTAAAAATGGCATTCAAATGTTTTTGCATATTTTGCATATTTTGGTCATATATGCATATTTTTAGGTACATATTTTGCGTTGTTTGCATTTTTTTTTATTACATATTTCGCATTATATTGCTTATTTTTGTAATTTGCTAGTTGACAGTTTTATACAAACGAAATTCATGCATAACAGTCATCTGACGACGAATAGAGTGAACACGGCTATTATTAGTATTTTTCGATACGGTGCATACCTGTCGCCAAAGAGCCGTTTTCAAACATGCTACTATTACCTCTGTGGATGTAGAACGTTCGTTTTCTATGTATAAGAGCTTTTTTCGGCAAAGTTTTATTTTTGAGAATATGAAAAAATATTTCATTGTGTATGCTAATGGATCGTTAAATAAGGATTAACCTTTACAAATTATGAAATGTTCAAGACTGAATTTATGTACATATCTATAAAAACATACATATTGCTAGCTTAGAGTGCAAATTTTGTAAGTCCTTGTTTCAAACATTGTAGGAGAGACAAAAAACAAAAAAATAACAAATTTCGAAATGAAAAAAAAAATTTTCTGTTCATGTAAATATTTTGGACTTACACAATTTTCTTCGCTTTTTGGACTTACACAATTTCCGTATCGCTGAATAACAACGATTAGAAATATGACAAGTATCACAGACTTGTTTAGCGTGGTGCGTATTTGATTTTTCTAGCGTTCTACATAAAAATACAGTTTTTCATAAAAAGTGGACTTACACAGTTTGCACTCTAAGCTAACGATATGTATAAACGTACAACGTAAGAGCAAAATTGAATTAAAAAATGTTTGTACCTAATTTATTTAACTATTGTAACTTCAATAAACATGAATTATCTGAAGTTGAAAAAATTTGAATTAATGCATTTTTTTTTTTTGATTTTTCATGCATATTTCTCAGTTTTTGTTGCATTTTTTATGCGCATATTTTTATTTTTTAGTACATGAAATTCCATGCCCTAATCATATATATTATTTATTAATAAAGAAATATTTGTATATTTGTTTTCTTCATGAACCATACATTTTTTTGGTTTGTCGCATATATCTTTATCAAATTGCAAAATTTGATTTTGCTAGGAATAAAAATGTATTTTTAACACCACTTAACGACCACTTTTATGTGCGAAGCGCCGAAATGAAATGGTATGTAGAAAATAGGTGTACTTTGAGGGGGTGTGTGAGGCTGAAAGTTGTTTTTATCACAAAATAACTTATGAACTTCTCTTAGTTAGAGTTTTAGATGTAACTTGACATCAAAACATCTAAGTTTCAAGACAGTCGATTTTTGTATTTTTGTCCACCTTCGCGGCACTGTGCGTCGCACATAGGGGTATTTTATCAATCTGGGCGGCAAAAACCTCATTTCCTAAAACTGGCCCGATTTCCAAAAAATAAAATTTTTAGTAGGCCAGGACCCTAACGCATCATTTTCAATAAAAGTTTATTCTCAAAACTCAAACACAAAGTTTTTACAGTCAATGAAAGTTTGGTCATTCGTGTATTTCTCGCGGCATTTTATACCGTTTTTAAAGTTTCAACATTTCCAATTAATATTTTTATGGTTTTAAGTGAAGTTTTTTAGAATACTGTTATGGATTCTTATAATACAGGTAATCGAGTACAAAATTCATGTTTATTGAGATTTAGTTAGTTGTTAGCGTCTTCTTAATTACATTTTTAAAAAACGATGTATTAAAAAAAAAATTTCCCAATTTTTTGTTTTCAAAAGAGTTTTTGTTTAGGTGCCCGGCATTGCCCGGCACTGACTCTTTTTCTTTAGATAGTCTGTTCCCTGTTATTTTGAGTTCAAGAAAGATTGGTCCCGGGTTTTTCCGGTTTAAAGAAAAACAGGCGATTTTTCACGTTGGGAAAAATGACCCCACCACACAAAAAAAAATTAGTTGTTTGTGGATTCGAGAACGCCCATCTAGCAACATATACATCGACGTGCTCCGAATCCAAAGTCCGCTTGTCCAATATACCCCCAAAACTTCAAGAAAATTGCGAAAAGCTAAAAAAAAGCCCCAAATGGCACATTTCATCGACCTAACCTACTAACATGTATTTCGACGTTCTGAATCCAAATCTAAGGTCGGTTTGGTCTCACTACATCACTTTTTAAAAATGTAAAGCCACATTTTTTTTATGTTAAATTGAATTGAAATCACCATGGGTAACATAATTAACAATTTAAAGCCAAAAAAAGAGTTTTGGCCGCCCAGATTGATTAAATACCCCAATGTGCGTCGTAGCGTTCTATCAACATTTAAAAACACGGCCAGGTATGAGAATAAACAGAGCCAAAAGGCTGACGAAAATCGCCCGACGAAAATTCGCCATAATATATTTATTTCTAATGTGGTCGCTGGCTCCTGTCAAATAAATTAAACTTAAAAGCTTTTTATTGCTTAGCACGAAAATTATTTAATTTAATTTTTTATTGTTGGGTGTAAATGGAAAAATTTCAGCAACTATTTCCAGCGGAGGTTGAGTATGAGTCAAGTTTTCTCAAGTGGGCCACCTAAAATCGATTTTTCGATAGTGTATTGTTTATGGATCAATTTTGAAAGCTAACAAACATTGTAATATGATCGCAAAAGCGTTCATGCTAGTTTTGATTTTTCAGCGAGTAATACCATGTTTACATATAACGAGATTATCAGAAAATCTCGACTCGCAAATCTACCCGTTTACATATAACATGAAATCTAGATTTGCTGGGAGAGGGATTGTCAACTGTCAATTTTCTTTACCTGCATGACCCAATAATAATATGGTCGTAGCAGTCAAAAGAGAATAGGCAACTACCGTTCGATGGCTGTTTTCACGAATGTAAAAAGCAGATATTTTGTTTTTATTTAACTTGAAAAACGCTAGCAAACCCACAAGCTTTTGCACGATTAACACGTTAAAGAAAGTATAATTAAAAAAAAAAGACGATCATTTCATTACCTATAAAACAGAAAGAAGAAGAGCGACTTACTATTGCGATACGATTCTTGTTGGGGCATGCTTACTGTCGTCCATTTTGTTTACTTCTCATTTTGACGTTTCTCCCAAATTCGCAAAAAAAATATCGATAATACTGTTACGTATTTGTCGATAGCTCGATTATTTCTATAGGGTTCGTATCGCTGAATTGTTAAATAAAAGTCTTTATTTACTTCTTAATTCACACTGCTTTATTTCACGACTAAAAAGTCTACACTTGTTTTACTTGACTTGATGTTAACACTTCTACGGTTAAATTACGACTGACTCTGGAGCGCCTGCTCGCCGCCTTATATAGTCTGTCAAACGCAATCTGGAAAATTCTGGCAACACTGGAAATTATCTGGTATCTTCTTCTAGTTCTGGCACTTTCCCTAGAGATGTGTTCAATCATTTTAGTGATGTAAGTGGAGAACCGATTATATTCGCCACACTGCCCTCCACCTAAGTCTGATCGTCCCGATCTGACACATTACTTGTCCCAAATGCTGCTAGCCTTTCCAGATGAACCACTTTCATTTTATTCCTTGGTCTTCCAATCGTTTGTATGCGATACACAACATCGTTGAGCCGTTTAATCACTTTGTAGGGCCCTTCCCAAGTACACTGCAATTTCGGGGACAAACCTTTCTTTCGCTGCGGGTTGTATAGCAAAACTAGATCTCCCTCAACAAAACCTTCTGAGTTCATTGCCTTGTCGTATCTGGCCTTCATCTTGTCACTCATGATCTTTGTTCGCTGTCTTACAAGTTCATGTATTTCTCTCATTTCCTCTTCCAGAACGTTGTTAGATTGTCTGGCATTTATTCCCGCATCAGCACTTATCCCAAATTTCAAGTCAGCTGGCAGTCGAAGATCACTACCAAAGATTACTTTTGCAGGAGTCTGACCTGTTGTATCGTGTACGGCCGATCGATATGCCATCAGGAACAGAGGAATATGAGTGTCCCAATCTCTCTGGAACTTATCCACCACTTTTCGTAAATGTTCCTCTAATGTTCTGTTAAATCTTTCTACCATGCCGTCTGATTGTGGATGCAACGCAGTTGTTCGGGTTTTCCTAATACCCAGTGTTTTGCACAGCTCCTGAAACACAACTGATTCGAAGTTCCTTCCTTGGTCAGAATGTAGCTCTATAGGTGCACCATATCTCGCCACCCAATTGTTGGTGAATACTTCGGCTATAGTTTCTGCTTCTTGATTTGGAATCGGGTACACCTCCGGCCATTTGCTGAAGTAATCCATGACTACCAGTACATATTTGTTTCCAAGTTTGCTAGTAGGAAATGGCCCAGCTACATCCATGGCAATTCTCTCAAATGGTGCTCCTGAGTTGTATTGTTTCATCAGCCCATGACTCCTGGATTTGGGACCCTTAGCCTTTATGCACACGTCGCAGTTCGCAATCCACTCAACAACTGTCTGACGGCAGCCGACCCAATAAAACCTCTTCTTGATTTTCTCTACCATCTTTGTTACTCCAAGATGACCTCCACTTGGACCATTGTGTAGTTCATTTAACACATCCGGTATTCTTTTCCTTGGAACAACTATCAATATTTTAGAACTTTGACCATCTTCACTCTCCCAAACACGATGTAGGCAACCATTTACCAATTGCAAACTATTCCACTGTGCCCAATATGATTTGGCAACAGGACTTTCTGCTGACATCTCTTCTTTTGATGGTCGTTCGTTTTGCTCCAAACCAATCATTACACGTGCCAGATCTGGATCTTCTATCTGACACTTCCTTAATTGTTCCGCATTCCATTCGTCTGTAGATGTTATTGTCATTAGCCGAACATCTATGATGTCTTCCTTCTCCTCAGCTTTAGAGCAATGCTTGCATTCAAGATTACATGGTCGCCGCGACATTGCATCAGCATTTCCATGGGTACTGCCTTTGCGATGGTCTATAGAAAAGTCATAATTTTGTAGTCGCTCAATCCACCTTGCTAACTGACCCTCCGGATTTCGGAATTTCAAAAGCCATTTTAACGCTGCATGATCAGTCCTGACGTGGAATCGTTGACCATAGAGGTACTTATGGAAGTGTTTGATGCATTCTACCAATGCCAATAGTTCTCTTCGTGTTACACAGTAATTTCTTTCCGGTTTCCCAATTGATCGGCTGTAGTATGCGATAACCTTCTCCTGTCCGTCGATTTCCTGTGACAAAACACCTCCTATAGCATAACCACTCGCATCAGTATCCAAAATAAACCTCGCTCCTGGAACCGGGTATGCTAGCATTGGAGCAGTACAAAGCCGATCTTTTAACGTTTGGAAAGCCATTTCTTGTTCCTTCCTCCACTCAAAAGTCTTATTTTTCCTCATAAGCTCCGTGAGACTATTTGCTACGCTGGCAAAATTTGGTACAAATCGGCGATAGTATGTGCACAGCCCAAGAAAGCTTCGCAATTCATGTAGATTCCGAGGTCTTGGCCAATCTTTTACTGCTTCTATTTTTTCGTTATCAGTGCAGATGCCCTTTGTAGTCACTTTATGTCCCAAGTATTTTACTTCTTTCTTGAATAATGCACATTTCTTAGGACTTAACTTGAGACCAGCGCCAGCTATTCTTCGGAAAACTTCCTCCAAATTTTTGAGATGTTCATCAAAGCCTTTTCCCAATACAATGATATCGTCCAGGTACACAAGACATGTTTTCCAGTGCAATCCTTTCAGTACCTGATCCATAAGTCTCTCAAAGGTAGCTGGAGCATTACATAATCCAAATGGCATCACCGTAAATTGCCAAAGACCATCGCCAACACTGAAGGCTGTTTTCTCCTTGTCTTCCTCTTTTACTTCGACTTGCCAATAGCCGCTTTTCAAGTCCAGTGTTGAAAACCATTCCGTTCCAGATAGCGAGTCCAGAGTGTCGTCAATTCTTGGCAATGGGTAACTATCCTTTTTCGTTACATCATTCAGTTTCCGGTAGTCAACGCAGAATCTCATCTTGCCATCTTTCTTTTTAACAAGTACTACCGGAGAACTCCATGGACTGACTGATGGTTCAACTACCCCACTGTCGCTCATTTCTTGTATAATCTGGCTCACCATTTGACGTTTCGCTAATGGAACGCTGCGAGGAGCCTGACGGATTGGCCTTGCATCACCGGTGTCAATGTGATGCTTCACAATATTTGTCCTGCCTGGTTTTGTACCATCCTTATCAAATATGCTAGAATACTTGGCAAGTAATTCGTTCGCCTTTCTTTTGTGATTCTCCTGCAGTTCTTCTGTCCAAGCATTTATTTCATCTGAAAGATCTGTATTGCTAGTAGAAACTTCTCCTTGGGATTGTTCGCAATTCATGATGATGTCAACCTCTTCGCATTTTCCCAATATAGCACCTTTGGAGAGTTTGATTGGTGACTTGAACTCATTAAGTACTCTTACTGGTAGTCGTCCATCTTCTTTTGTCATAACCAGGGTTTTTCCAACAAGTACATCGGATTTAGTTTCTGTTTCTGCTTCGACAACCCACAATTTGTTTGTCCCACAATCTCCATCAATCTTTGCCCAAATAATTGCCTCGGACTTTGGCGGTATCTGCTGATTCTCTTCCACGAGCACTTTCTTACTGCTGCATCTCTTATCGTAGCCAAAATTTAGCGGCACCTCCAAGTTTTTGTAACTCATAACCTTGTTTTTCATGTCAATCTTAATGCCTTGGTCGATTAGGAAGTCCACACCAATTATGACTTCATCAACAATTTCCGCCACTATGAAGGTGTGTAGTACGACAACATTTCCAATTACAACTTCGCATGTAACTTCCCCTAGGACTTGGGTATCCTCGCCTGTTGCCGTACGCAATTTTGCTCCATACAATGGCCTTATTTCCTTCTTTACCAAGTCAGATCGAATGACGGAATGAGATGCTCCCGTATCCACAGTCAACATTCGCTCCATTCCGTCCACCAAACCACCAATAGTAACATTACTCGTGCTTCTTCCCAACTGAGAGACAGAGATTATGGGGCATTCCATTGTGGGGACCAGCCCACGCCCCTTTTGGCTGGCCCGCTTTAGTTTAACGACTCAGTTGATTTGGGCGCTTGTTCATACCCATCAATATTCCGCTTGCGCCCATCGGCAGTGCTGAACTTACTGGAACTATTGCTGCAGTGGCGTGCTATATGTCCTATTTTTCCGCATCTGAAGCATTTCACAGCATTACTTTTCTTTTTCTGCATTTCATTCAACGCCTCCCATATTTTGCTTAGTAAGTCTGGCGTTTCCACTTCCACACGATGAGCCTTGTAAGTGGGCTTGCTTAATAGAGATGCCGTTTCCTGTGTCAAAGCATATGAGACCGTTTCAGCGAAAGTTCCTTTTGGGTTTGCATAGGTAGCCCGCTTCGTTTCAATATCTCGTATTCCATTGATGAAGCTTTGAATTTTCATTCTTTCGATGAATTCTTGAGGTGCTCCTGCGTTTGCCAAATGAGCTAGCCTCTCAATCTCAGAAGAAAATTCTTGTAACGTCTCATTTGGTTTCTGGAAGCGATTCTGCAACTCCATTTGATATATCTGCTTCCTGTGCTCGCTACTATAACGTCTTTCAATGGCACCCATAATTGCGTCATAGCTGTTCCTTTCGCCCTCGCTAACAGTCTGTAATATTTCTGCTGCAGGTCCTTTCAATGCTACGAACAGGGCAGCGACTTTGTCCTCCGCACTCCAATTATTTACAACTGCCGTTTTCTCAAATTGTAGCTTGAATACTTGAAATGGACCACTTCCATCAAACGACGGAGGTTTTATCTTCTGTGTAGCAGTTGAAGCGACTGGACGACTTAGTTGAATATCCTGGAGACGGGCTTTCAATGCTTTTACATCGTCCTCTAATTTTTCTTGTCTTTCTTCAAGGACCTCCTTAACTTGTATAATTTTTGCATCCTGTGCCTTGAATTGTAAGGACATGCGTTCTTCTTGTGCCTCCAACTGAGCCGCAATGCCGGACACTTGTGATGAAAGTACTGACTGTTGCAATTCCATTTTTGACGTTATCTGTGCCTGTTGTTCTTCGATTTTTGTCGACATCTGTGCCTGTTGATCTTCCATTTTTGACGATATCTGTGCCTGTTGTTCTTCGATTTTTGTCGACATCTGTGCCTGTTGATCTTCCATTTTTGCCGATATTTGTGTCAGCACAGCCAATATCGAGTTCATGTCTACGTTTGCTACTGACTGTGGAGCCTCTTCCTTCTGGGTTTCTTCCTTTTGCACCTCTTCCACATCATCGTTGAAATCAAACTCATCTACATTAATGTTATATGCTTCCATAGCTACTCTTAACCTTGCCTGTAGTTCAATTTTATTGCCGGTGGTACTCAGGTTTCTCTTTTCTAACTCCCTTTTAAGTTCTTGGATTTTCAGATCATTTAACTTTGCCATTATTCTTATTTCGTTATCCTTGTCTCGTTATCCTTGTTTCCTTATCCTTGATTCGTTATCCTTGGTTCGTTATCCTTGCTTCGTTATCCTTGGTCCTGGAATTTATTTAACAATTCCAATTCTGACACCAATTGTTACGTATTTGTCGATAGCTCGATTATTTCTATAGGGTTCGTATCGCTGAATTGTTAAATAAAAGTCTTTATTTACTTCTTAATTCACACTGCTTTATTTCACGACTAAAAAGTCTACACTTGTTTTACTTGACTTGATGTTAACACTTCTACGGTTAAATTACGACTGACTCTGGAGCGCCTGCTCGCCGCCTTATATAGTCTGTCAAACGCAATCTGGAAAATTCTGGCAACACTGGAAATTATCTGGTATCTTCTTCTAGTTCTGGCACTTTCCCTAGAGATGTGTTCAATCATTTTAGTGATGTAAGTGGAGAACCGATTATATTCGCCACAATACGAAGAACACAGGGTTGCATTGAGAAAACTATCGTGATAATCTCGAGATTCATTTTAAATCGCGAATTTTTGGTAGCGGATTTTTGTACGGCAAACCTCGAATTTCAATCGAAGATTTTGTGTCAACCTCGAAAAAAGTAGATAATCTCGTATATGTAATGGCCTATTATTCGCGGTCAAAGTTTTCTTAACGGTTTAATTTTTTTTGAATAACTCGGTAACCAATGCTTCGATTCTATTGATTTTTATACTCAGCTGTACTAGTACACAGAGTATTATAGTTTTGATTTCCTAACGGTGGATTGTAACAGAATGAAATAATCGAGATAGATATAGACTTATATATATCAAAATGATCAGGGTGAAAAGAGAAATCGATTGAGCCATGTCCGTCCGTCTGTCCGTCTGTCCGTCCGTCCGTCTGTGAGCACGATAACTCGCGAAAAAATTGAGATATTTTGATGAAATTTGAAATGTAAGTTGGTATCAAGACAGGAACGGATGGTATTGAAAATGGGCGAAATCGGACCATGACCACGCCCACCTCCCCTATATAGTAAAAATTGGAAATTTTGTATGTCAGGCACTAATAGAGCTAGAGTGATAAAATTTCACAAACGTATTGAGCTCAGGCCCTTATGAAGAAATCTGATGAAATTTTGGAAAATGGGCGGTACCACGCCCACTTATTAAGGGGCAAACATTGAAAGTTTTATGAGTCATAACTCAGAAACCGTTGAAGATATATCGATGAAATTTGGTAGGCGTGATATACTTACTTAGACAAATGTTTGGACGGAAAATTGCCAAAATCGGTTGACGACCACGCCCACTTTTATATATGGCAACTATAAAGGGGCCTAATAAAAACATTTTAAGCGATATCTCTGTCAAATATAAAGATATATCATTGAAATTTTATGGAAGGTGTCCAACTATGGACATAAAACAAAAAATATAAAAATTTTGGAAAATGGGCGTGGCACCGCCTCCTTTCAGAAGCAGGAATATACGAGATTTCTGAGCCCATAACTCGACAAATAATCGATATATTATGACGAAACTTAGTGTATACACTTTCACTACTTGTAGTAATACATGTTCAAAATTTTAGCGAAATCGGTTGACGACCACGCCCACTTTTATATATGGGTATCATAAAGTGGCCTAATAAAAACATTTTAAGCGATATCTTTGTCAAATATAAAGATAATTCATTGAAATTTTGTGGCGTGAGTTCCACAATAGATCGGAAACAAAAAATATAAAAATTTCGGAAAATGGGCGTGGCACCGCCTCTTTTCCGACAAAGTAATCAACGAGATTTCGGAGCCCATAACTCGACAAATAATTGAGATATTATGACGAAACTTGGTTTATACACTTTTATAACTTGTGTTAATAGACAGGCAAAAATTTATTGAAATCGGTTTATGACCACGCCTACTTTTTAACAAAGATATTTCTGGAACACCCTTTGGGAATTTGTAACGTGACATATTTGTAACTCATAAGGGGATGCAATTTTGCACAAAGAATAATATTCATAAGCTTAATTGGATGACTAATAAAAATTTTGAAAATGGGCGTGGCTACGCCCACTTTATGCAGCACTCGCTTTATGTAAAGTACACCGTGTTTCCATCAAACGCAAACAAACAATGAAAGCATACAGCTGAGTATCTAATGTTCGATTCCACTCGAACTTAGGCTTCCTTACTTGTTTCTATTAGTTAGGAAACTTATTTAGCAACAAGATGTAGTGGTCAGTTTTTGAAAATTCAAAAATGGCATAACTCAAAAGTTCATTTTTTTAAAATAATCGCAGTTTTTCGCCGTTTTTTCCACGTTCTCATATGTTTAGGAAAAAACACATAGCAGCAGTCTATACGCTTAATATCGCGCTTCATTTTGCAGGAAAGAAATTTTGGTAACTACGTACCAAAAAAAATTACAACGTTTTTAGTGAAGGCCGGTTGGGGGTTAAAATCTATTTTTTTGTATTTGTATTTTTTTTCTACTTTACAGCTCAAAAGCACGTTAGGGGAAAATATAGAGCATCACAAGACTAAAATAATGACATATCAATTTTAAAAATCTGATGTAAGATAACAGAATTACAATAAAAAAAAAACTAATTCCGCGGTTTTTCGCGTGATTAAAAAAAAACAAAAAATGCCCCGAAACCCTATCAACCAGAAGCTTCAAATTTAAGGGCACACTTTTACAATTTTTTTTCGTTTTAAGGTGGTCGGGCCAATTAACCGAGTTTTTCCTTCACAAAATATCCTTTTGTTTCACATGAAAAAAATGACCAAAAATAAAGTATTCAACAGATCCTAGTAATATTAGGCTTAAAATGTTTGCAATTTAAGAGTCTAATTTTTGGAATAATAAAACTTTCCTGCTTTTTACAAATTCTTATAAAAACCCTACTTTTAAAACCAAAGCTTTTGTTTTCGATCGCAAAAAATTAACAAATTTTTTATTTTGACGAGCTATAGCTCACCAAGTTTTTGCTCTACCACCGCAAGTTGTATGTCTTTGGAAGCGTATTTTGATTGTCTTTCGAACGTGGTATAGCTTGTGGTTATCGCTTGTAACTTTAGCGCAAAATATTTTTGAAGGCAATGATACCCAAAAAAACATAAAAATAAAATTTTTTTCAGGTGAGACAAAGGGACATTTTAGAGACGAAAAACTCGATTAGATGACCCAACCATGTTAAATCGAAAAAATTTGCAAAAGTCTGCCCCTAAATTTGAAGCTTATGGTTGAAGGGGTTAAGGGACGAATTTTGGTTTTATTTTATTACGCCAAATTCCGCGCAAATAGTTTTTTCATTCCAACTTTTTTATTTTACATCCGATTTTTAAAATTGATACGTCTTTATTTTAGTCTTGGGATGCTCTATATCTCCACCTAATGTTCGTTTGAGCTGCAAAGTAAAAAAAAATAAAAATATAAAAAAATTGATTTAACCCCCAAACGGCCTTCACTAAAAACGTTGTAACTTTTTTTTTGGTACGGAGTTACCAAAATTTCTTTTCTGCAAAATGAAGCCTGATATTAAGCGCATAGACTGCTGATATGTGTTTTTTCCTAAACATATGAGAACGTGTAAAAAAACGGGGAAAAAGCGCGATTATTTTCAAAAAATTAAGTTTTGAGTTATGCTATTTTTGAAATTTCAAAAACTGACCACTACATCTTGTTGCTAAATAAGTTTCCTAACTAATATCGAAAAAATCAATAGAATGGAAGCATTGGTTACCGAGTTATTCAAAAAAAATAAAAACCGTTAAGAAAACTTTGACCGCGAATAACTCGCTGAAAAGTCAAGACTAGCAAGAACGCTTTTGCGATCATATTACAATGTTTGTTAGCTTTCAAAATTGATCCATAAACAATACACTATCGAAAAAGCGATTTTAGGTGGCCCATTTGAGAAAACTTGACTATATAGCTATTTCACGAAAAAACCATTTTCCATCATCAGCATCCTTTTCGGAAGTGGATGCTCCTCACGAGGATCGAACCCGTGATACATTCCAATTTCAGCCGCACTGTGAGAACGCTTTTACATGCTCGACCACTGAGACTCTGTAAAAGCTGTTGAATTTTATTTATTTATTTATTTTGCCTTATTCATTTCCCTGAAAAAGCTTTATACTCAACATTCGCTGGAAATAGTTGTTGAATTTTTTCCATTTAACCCCAACTATAAATTATTTAATAATAATACAATAATACAATGGCGCTATTATAACTCTGACGAGTTTTATGGCCGAGCTTCTCTCCCAATTCGAGGTGTGCTCCTTTTTGTTTTTCCTACTAATTGGGTGGACCTACAGTTTTATGCCGGCTCCGAACGGCGAATGCG
Organism: Urophora cardui; assembly: GCA_960531455.1. Taxonomy (NCBI): domain Eukaryota; kingdom Metazoa; phylum Arthropoda; class Insecta; order Diptera; family Tephritidae; genus Urophora; species Urophora cardui. The sequence continues at coordinate 102,907,027 of OY482672.1, forward strand.
TTTTTTGTGAGAAGCTTTTTCATGGCAGAAATACTCTCGGAGGGTATGCCGCCCACTGCCGAAAGGTGACCGCTGCTCTTAAAAAACCCAATAATTGGATTTTTACTAATTAGAAAAATTTGTTTGGCTCGGACCGTGGTTTGAACCCGAGACCTCTGGCATAGCAGGCGAGCACTCTACCCACTGCACCACAGCGGCCACTAAATTATTGGAATTTGATAAAAAAAAAAAATACAACAAAACCATTTGGATACAAGGATGCATTGTAACGTTAATATTATCGTTTACCGAAAAAAAGCAATCGTTTCCGTTGAAACTATTCAGGTTTTTACCGTTTACGCCATAGATACTCATGCCTATGCCCTTGAATCACATTTGTTTTTGTTTTTCCCACCAGACATAGGCACAGATACAAATTCGCCCATTGAATATGAAAATAAAATTTTCTTCCCCTGCCATATGCCCTCAGGTATAAAAAATTTCAAATGAATGTGATTGAGTTTCTTATGGGAAGGGCGAAGCTACGTTAGATTCGCCCTTCCCATATGAAGCTACGTTGGCGTCGCCCTTCCCATATGAAATTGAAAATTACACTAACAAATTGAAAATAAAATTTTTTTGAAAAAATTTAATTCTTGAATTGAAAAGCGACGTAACTCAAAACCCAAATAAATATAAAATAAATGGAAGAAATGCAAGAAAACCTTTTTCTTTACAAACGAAGCTTTGAAGTAAAACCTTGGGTAAGGAAGAAGACTTTTGCTGGGAGGAGACTAACATTTAGCAGTCCCTAAATACGTTATTCATGGATTCAAAAACGAAAAAACTGAACAAAATTTCTAGTTAATATTGAAAAAAGTGTGGCAAAAGTGTATTTCAAATTATTTGAAGAAAAATAAAAGTAGATTTTAATAAGAAAAATAGGAATTAGAGCTTTTTTTGCTGAAATATTATTGCGAGACACGGTACGTATATAAATTAATAATTAAGGTAAGTTACATATATGACAGAAATAAAATATGACAAGTATCCACTCATAAGCAATGAAATTTTAAAATACTTATCCATGTTCGGAAGCACTTATATTTGCGAGAAAGCCTTTTCTAGCCTTAAGTTAATCAAAACAAACCAAAGAAACCTTTTATCACTAAAGAATTTGGAAGCAATTCTGCAATTATCCATCTCTGATTCGACAATAAATATTGACAATTTATTAAACAGTCTTGAATAAACTTATCACTTATTGTTATTATGTAATATGTAGATACATTTTTTTTTTATATGTACGAGTTCATATCTTAATTTAATATAAATAAAATATGTTGTAAAAATTATACATATGTACATATGTAATTATGTTGTATGTAAAATTTTCCAATCATACAATAAAAATTTACTTGTATTTTGTAACTTTTTTTTTTTAAATCTAACACAAATTTTTTCTGAGTGCACTAATAAATTTTTGTAGATGTATTGGAGTTTCCCCATTCAATACGAGAGCGTTGAGCACCCTTGATTTACGCAATTATCAAAATAATTTATAGTCGCAAAATAACGATAATGAAATTATAGAAAAAATACCATTTCGTTGATTAGCGAAAAGAAATTATCAAAATAATTTCATTTCGTTGAATAGCGTTATCATAACCAAATTTATAACGTTGAAACGCTTAGTGCGCTCGCAATGCCGTCGCGAACATACATATGCATATGCACAGGAACTGCTATGATTTGACCGACAGCTGTGTATGTATGCACCTCGTGCAGCCAATCTTTTTGTTGATTTACTTCGTTTCAACGTTACCGGTTGCATTTTGATAATTTAGTTTCGTGAATTATCGAAACGAAATGGTTTTGTTAATTTAGCGTTACGAATTAACGAAACAAAACCATTTTGATAATTTAGCATTGTGAATTAACAAAACGAAATAGAATCCGTTCGTTCGTTAAGCATCTCTGTTTGGATAACAAATATTTTATAATTTGGAAAAAATTAAAAGCGCATTCCTAAAAATTGAATGTAACCATGGTGTGCTCAATACATGGACCTTGAAGGTAACCAAAATCGGCCGAAAGTAACCACGTAACCAAACGAAAAAAATTTAACCAATTTTGATAAAAAGTAACCATAGTGACAAGGCTGACAGGCGGAGACATACTCTCTCGTTCTCAATCTTGCTTATGTATTAGTGGATTCTTCCTCAGTTCTTCTCCCCTTATGCTGCACTTGGGTTGCGTCCCTCACCAACACCCAAATGTGCCGAGTCGGCTCCTAAGTGCAAAATGCCACCCGGAGCTACTTTGCCCAACCATGCATTATTTGATTGCGCGAAATTTCAATGTATTTATACCAAACTTATTTTACTTTTCCCTATAAACTGAATTTTCATTGTATTAAACTACACCCATAGTTGAAACACCATTTGCATTCCTCAGCAGTGATTTAGCTTGGAAATATTCTCCTAATTGGCTGTGATAGCACCCTAGAGATTTGTAATGCGAGTGACAGCCCAACCCATCCGGCCAAAGCTTAAGCAGGAAAGGGATATGAAAAGGACAATGGGTACGTACGGCTGTGTGAGTTTGTGACCGTACCAGTTCTACTTGGTGCTGTTGAACAGCATTCTTCCTTTATAGCGGCTATTTCTATTATACCTGCTCAGCGTGATGAGTTGATGTTCCTTTTAATGTGAAGCCATAAAAATCGCCCGCATGTCTATTTGCTTGGCCACATCAGTTAACGTTTAATGTTTGCTTTTTAGTTTTCAATGTTTTTGCCTCTCCATCTAATTGACAGCGCTTGCTTATCAACGATTTTTTCGTTTGGTTCGATATCAGAACAATAATCTATTTATTGTATGGATATTTGGGTATTTGTTAGGTGTTGGTTAAACAGCTTTGCAAATGTGCAACACATCGCATGGCAAAGGTTTCCAAAAGATTGCCCATTCAAGCCTTGGTCTAGTGTACTTGTGTAGCATGTTTGGTTCATTAATTTAAGTTATTTAAAAGGCATTTTATTGTATTCATATCCGCCCTTGATATACCCAACTGCTGTATAGTAGGTACTGAAATCAAAATCCAGAGCCTATGCTGGGGATGTTATTACGGAAATACATACATGTATGAATATAATCCGGATCACAAGGTATTTCAGTAGATACTAAAATTCCATCAGTTGGTTTAAATGTAAAATGGTAAATTTAGCAATAGTTAGTTTGTAAAAATAAAATTATCATATATATTATTTCTAATTGGTGTTTTTTTGCAATCCCTTTTTCTGCTCACATAATTTACCAAAATTAATAAGTAAGGCATCGTTTTAAAGGCATGAATTAGCTATGCATGTGAAACGGTGTTTAATTGGGCGTGGTACTTTTTTTTATAGTATTTTGCAAAAAAAAAAAATATTTAACACGTTGGTTGCCAGTGTATCACCGGTGGTCACGATGAAAAACCAACTCCAGGTACCAGTGCAGTGGCAGCCAATGTGTTAAAATAAAAGATTTGCGCCTAACGCTCTGCCTTATTCTAACACACTACACATTAAATTTAAATTTCAAATGCAGATGTCGCGCAAGTTTAACAAATGCAAATATTCAATGCAGAATGTAGATGTCTCGCCAGTTGAACAGCTGTTTGTGTATATTTTCTTTTATCATCATATAAAAAAATAATCAATTTGTATCAAACAGCAAGAAACCCATTTTTAGTTATTTTCTTTGTCATGCAGGAATATCAAAAAAAAAGTTGAAGTGTGCATTGACAAAAGCTTTCAAACGCCTGATGAAAAAATTTTTATTCAAAAATATTTAAACTGATAGAATTTTGCTGTGAAAATTCCTCTGTTTGGATTTGGAAGAGAAGCAATGGAAGAAAATCGATATTTTTGCGAATTCCATTAATGTATGTATGTAACAGCTACGTCTGCAAGCATTTCCCTTGTATTTTTTGTATAATTTTCTAAAAAGGAATGATGTTATATTTTGGGATCAATTATTTTTCACCCAAAAAAAGTTAGTTTATAGTACACAGGACTGACTTTTTTTATCGCCATTTCCAAACAAAAGTAGTTAGCCTTTTCAAAGGAAATATAAAATTAAAAGTGACCACTAGTGTCTTTGTAAACAGTTTAAAGTCAGTTTTAAGTTAAATGCACTTCCTGCAGGGAATTAAAAGAGCTTAATGTTGAGGTCATCATCAGGACCTTTCATTTCATACCAATATCGCTCAGAAACATTCGAGGGTCATCCGCGTCGACGTTTTGGCCCATATCTGCAGACACGGCATGGGCATCACAATTAAAAGAGTTCTATGTTTAAGTCCTCATTAAAACCTTTCATTTGATAACAATATCGCTTATGAACATTCGAGGGTCATCCTGGTCCACGTTTTGACCCATATTTGGATACCTGGCCTAGGCATCGCAATAAAACTCTATATAGCAATAGGTTGAAAACACCAATTTACAAATAATTAATTTGAGAAAATACCAAGAATTTCAGGTATAGGGGAGTTTTGGTATGAACCTGCGAAGGTTCCATTTTTTTATGGTTAGGGTTGTGAGATAACTGAAATTTGTGGTTTTTTTGGTTACAACTTCAATCAAAAATTATTTTCGCTGAATTTAGAAATGCGATAACCGCAAGCCATAACTACTTCGTTCGAAAGATAATTAAAATATGCTTCTAACGATATATCACTTATAAATTAAATTATGTTACCACTTCGGAATAAAGCAGTTAATCATCGCAAATTTTCTAAAATTTGAGCATATTTCTTTATAACGGCATAAGGTCATTGCATGGATGAAAAATCATTACTCGGGTTATATTAGTGTCTGAATTAGGTGTTTCTGTGTTTTTCGAAACATACCATATATGGGATGTGTGCGTTGATATAGTCAGATTTCACATATTTTTAATACTAACTTGTCAAAGTGACTGTTCGAGCGTTTGAACAACAATTGTTCGGGCTACTCAAAAATGTTCAAAAAAGATCGAGAGCTCTACTTTTTTATAAGAAGTTGTAAAACTGAGGAGTTTTACCAGTTTTTCAGTGCAGGTTTAAACTAAGTTTAAACTTATGGCGTTTTCTTTTCTACGAAAAAATGCTGCCCTCCTATATTTCAATTATTGAAATACGTAACTTGAGTTTCTATAAAATGGCTGAATTTGTTGATAACTGTACCCTCTCACTTTGTTACAGTTTAGTATTCGTTGAAATGACCAAACAAAGCCATAAAATGGCTAAAAAAATCAAACAGGGCAACATTATTTCGAGAAAAGAAAACGCCATTAGTTTTGTAAAACTCCGTTCAAATTTGAACTAAGTTTAAACTCCTGTGCTGTTTTTCAGCGCAAGTTTAAGGCCCCTTTTATTTTTGTTCGCTTGGCAGGGCAATACTGTTTTTTCTTTATCTAGATAAAAATAATGTAAACAAGATTGTGACGAAATTTACAGAACTCAAATTGGACTGAAATGAATTTGTCATACCGACAGTGTAGCAAATTGAAGAAATTTCGATTTAAAAATAAAATTAATTTGTAACATGGTGAAGTGATTGCTTTTTGGTTTTATGCATTTTTTATTTATGCCTTCAACGTTTGATCCAGTTTCTGACCAATATTAATAGAATTATCAGTAATTTACTCCTAGAAAACCTATTATATTGTGCATAAAATTAAAACTCCCAGTGCACATGCTGGGTGCAAAATTATCCGATTTTTTGTGCAGATATTTTTTATTTTGAATTGAATAAAAAATGAAATCAAAACAAACAAAAAAAAAAAAAAATAAGGGTGGTGTGCAAACGTCAATACAGCCATAAACGGTAGAGCTGCAAAACTATCGATGGCACTATCGATAGTATCGATAGTTTTTTTTTCGTGTCACTATCGATAGTTTTTTTCCACTATCGATGGTTATCTCTAATCATTCTTGTAGTTTTGTCCCAAGAGAAGAATACTGAATGTTAGGGAGGAGTTGGATTTCGATATCAAATTGGTCAAATTAATACCCCAGCGGGTTAGGGGGCTTAGAATATACCCGTGGTAAGGAATGTCTGTCGTAAGAGGCGACTAAAATCCACGCTCCTAACGATATATAACTTGTAGTAATTGAACCACACCTCGCTAAATGACATCTGGTCAATGTCAAAATTTTTAATTTTTTCCTATTTTTGAAAGTTTTGATTTTCAAATTAATTTTTTTATAAAAACTTGTAAAAATCAAAAAAGTTTTATTTTTTTAAAATTAGCCCGTTTAATTGTTAACGTAATATCAAGGATATCTGATAAAAACATTATTCTTAGCGATTTCTTTCATGTGAAACAAAAAACTCGGTTATATGACTTATATCTGGATCACTGCCACGGGAACTCGGCAAATATAACCAACAAATTGTTTAATAGTAACAAGAAATTGGTTGAAGATTTGAACGAACATTTTGTTATATCAACAAATATCATGGTTAATATAACCAAAAACACTGTCTAATATATCAACAATGGTAATGGTAATATTAAACAAGTGTGAAATTAGTACTATTAACCAACTTTTGGTTGCTTTTTCTCTCAGTGTAAGTGAAGTATCTAATTCTTATTTGATCTTTTATTTAATTATTGTTTTGCGTAAAAAATTAAAGACTTTTTGGAAAGAAAACTGTAAACAAAACCATCCCTCTTTTTATTTTAGTAAAATATCCATAAAAAACTATCGATAGTATGGATAGTTTTTTTTTCGACTATCGAAACTATCGAGTGGTCCGACTATCGATGGTTTTGCAGCTCTAATAAACGGTTTAACCGTATGATCTTCGCTTCATAGTAATACCATGATAATAATATAAAAAGGTATGAATGTATGTTAAAATGCTCACAACGTATTTTTTTATTTAATTTTTTTTTTTTAATTTCGTTACAAATTTTTCACATTTTCCAAATCAAACGAAACACAAAAAATTCATTCATCGAAAATGGTTTGTCGTATTTTACGTGCTGCGCGAAAAATTAAAAAAAGTTTGTTTCCATGAGGACCTCTTCTTTCTAACAATAAAATTTTGTTTTGACAGAGCCATCTGTAAAAAAAAAAATAATTAAATTGACAAATTTTGGTAAGGAAAAAATTGGAAAATCTCAAAATCCAGAATAAAATAGGACAAATTTTCTCTATTATTAATTGAAACTGCAGAGAAAAAACGACACACAAAATCAAGAAAAAGAATAGCACAATTGATTTTTCTTGCATTTTTCACCGCAGTTGAACACTGTGCATTTTTCTTGACGTTCACCGCTTCGAATTTTCAAATGGAACTGTCAGCAATTTTACTGCACACACAATAAATATATGCATATAGCATAGCTTGAGAAAAATTCCGCTAGAATTTGAAGAAATCACAGAAAATAAATTTACAATGACAAAAAATGTCAAAACTATGACGAGGGGTTATCGTATCTAAAGAATGTTGAAATAAGTTTTGGGCATTTTGGTTACGAATTTTTGGAAACTCAAGATTATGAAATAGCAATATAAATTTGAGTCAAAACTATTATTAGTAGCAGAAGTCTATATACCGAAATCATTAAAGTGAAAAGCTGAATCAATGCAATGATGCTCGTCTGTTTGGATGCAAACTATTCCCTCAGTTTTCGCGATATCGGGTTAATTTTTTATAATTTACTAGCCAATATCTGTCCGCTGCAACAAATCTCTCTCAGTCTTCCTCTCCGATCTGGTTAAGGTATTCATGTCGAATAAACTCTATATTATCCCCATTAACTGCTTTGCATAGATATCGATCATAGTCGCCTATCCGTATAATTTTTGGATGTCGATTATTTGAATGGGCAAACGGATATATATTCACCAAAACTCATTACTAGGGCATGGAATTTAATTTACTAAAAAATAAAAAATATGCGTATAAAAAATGCAACAAAAACTGAGAAATATGCATGAAAAATAAAAAAAATGCATTAATTCAAATTTTTTCAACTTCAGATAATTCATGTTTATTGAAGTTACAATAGTTAAATAAATTAGGTACAAACATTTTTTAATTAAATTTTGCTCTTACGTTGTACGTTTTGTACGTTTATACTTAGAGTGCAAACTGTGTAAGTCCACTTTTTATGAAAAACTGTATTTTTATGTAGAACGCTAGAAAAATCAAATACGCACCACGCTAAACAATTCTGTGATACTTGTCATATTTCTAATCGTTGTTATTCAGCGATACGGAAATTGTGTAAGTCCAAAAAGCGAAGAAAATTGTGTAAGTCCAAAATATTTACATGAACAGAAATTTTTTTTTTTCATTTCGAAATTTGTTAATTTTTTGTTTTTTGTCTCTCCTACAATGTTTGAAAAAAGGACTTACAAAATTTGCACTCTAAGCTAGTAATATGTATGTATGAAAAAAGCTGTTATACATAGAAACCGAACGTTCTACATCCACAGAGGTAATAGGAGCATCCCTCACGGAATAAAAAAGTTAGTTGCAAAAATAAATATATTAAAAAGTGATTTATATTCAACTAATTTTAAAGTAGCTTTAAACAAATGCAGCGCGGGACAATTTCTTGTATATGTACATATTTATATGTAAACACATGTTTGCAGATCTAAGTATGCCAAGATTGTTTTTTCCATTTTTTGGTTACCGTTTTTCAGCTTCACTTCCCATTAAACACTGAAAACGAAATTCTCAAACGGAGAAAATATTGTTTCATATTTATCATTTGAAAATTAACATAAATTCAATTGTTTCTCAAATAATGTTTATCAACTTGAGAACGATTTGCGAAATTTGAGGAAAATTTGTTTCGCATTTTTACCATTTCTTGAATTTCGACATCAAATGCAGGATTAAGTTATTTATATTAAACTACAAATAAAGTAGTTGAAAAGAAACTCAAGATAAAGTTATTCATTTTAAACTACTAGTAAAGTAGTTGAAAACAAATGCAGGATAGGGCAATTGACTGCTTGCTATGACATCGCCGTGTTAAAAAAGTCAGTTCATTGCAAAGGAAAAAGTCACATTTTCAATTAGTTGTTATTGAAAATAAAGTAGTTTATAATGTGATTTAAAATTAATTAAATTTCCTACAGGGATGTTTGAAAACGGCTCTTTGTCGACAGGTATGCACCGTGTCGAAAATACTAATAATAGCCGTGTTCACACGAAACTCTATTCGTCGTCAGATGACTGTTATGCATGAATTTCGTTTGTATAAAACTGTCAACTAGTAAATTACAAAAATAGGCAATATAATGCGAAATATGTAATAAAAAAATGCAAACAACGCAAAATATGTAAAAATATGCATATATGACCAAAATATGCAAAAACATTTGAATGCCATTTTTAAGACAATTTCACGATTCGCAAAGATAGTTTATTTATTTTGCTCTACCTAAATCTAAAGCTAAGATCACACGATTTGTACATTTGGCTAAAAATTTGCCAAATTCATAGGCAAACCGTGTGAACGGTAAATTTCATTTGACACAAATCACAAAAGCCAAATATTTAGCCTCTTGTGGCAAATCAAAAACAGCCCTTGTAGCCAAATCGTGTGAACACAAATGTGATACAGAAGGTAAATAAAAATAATGAAAATGGACAAATTTTCATTTGCCACTTGAATACAAATGATTGTGGCAAATATACAAATCTTTTTTGACAACTATAAAATAAATTATGTTTAAAATAAAAAATATATAGAAATACAAGTTTTAAATTGACCTCTTATAAGCTTCTGCTTTGGCCCTAAGGGGAAAGAAGAAGTCCGGAAAAAACATTATACGGCGCACTGGCTTCTCTTTATAAAATGGAATACACAGATACCCTGCCATTTGAGATGCATAATTTTTTTATTTCAGTAATTTGAATTCAAATTTCGAATAAAATTAATTTTTGAAATAAATATTATTTTCATTTAGTTTGAAGTTTAATGTCAATAAAATTGTTTTTAATGGAGTACTTAGCTCTGTTCGTGGCCGCTGTAGTGCAGTGGGTAGAGTGCTCGCCTGCTATACCAGAGGTCTCGGGTTCAAACACCAGTCCGAACAAACACCAACAATTTTTTTTCTAATTAATTAAAACTCAATTGTTGGGGTTTTAGAAACAGCGGTCACCTCTCGGCAGTGAGCGGCATACCCTCCGAGAGTATTTCTGCCATGAAAAAGCTTCTCAAAAAAATGCATTCGCCGTTCGGATCCGGCCACCCAATTAGTAGGACAAACAAAAGGAGCACACCCCGAATTGGGAGAGAAGCCCGGCCATAAAACTCGTCAGAGTTATATTAGCGCCATTGTATTATTATATTATTATTTAGCTCTGTTCAATAACAAAAAATTGTTACGAATTTTTCGTAAAAAATGACAGCTCTCCATATTTTATGAAACATAAGTTAAAAATTTTTAGTAATTGAACACAGGTTTTGTCTCTTTTCAAGAATTGTTTTTGTATTTTGACTTTTGGCGGGTTTTTCAAACCAAATATACCAGAGAAAAAACGTAGTGTCATATAGGCCGAAGAAGCATTTTTTAACGTTTAGCTAGAAAAAATTAGGAATAATTTTTTATTCCTTATTGAGATAATTTTGTATAATGAATACATTTTTGACGTTATTCAATTATTCTTTCTAGCCACACAAGTATACTTTTTCATAAAGTGATTTTTCGAATACTTTCCCAAATTAGGAAAGAATATTTGCCCGAATTTGAACCGAATGTTTTCCCGAAACTGAACCGAATAATTTTCCAAATACTTTCCGGATCCTAAACCGAACCCCAATACTTTCCCAAATCAGGAAGGAATATATGCCCGAATCTAAACCGAATGTTTTCCCAAATGCTTTCCCGAATCTGAACCGAATATTTTTCCAAATACCGGATCCGAAACCGAACCCGAACACTTAACCTATTATTTTTCTAATAATTTCCCGAATCCGAACCGAATATAAATAAACAGGAACCCCAGGTAATAACTCAGTCAGTTTCCGAGCGAATTTAACAAAACTTTGCACGTGACTATATCCTACTATTACCCTAACCATTTCTAAAAATAATCGAAATTGATATATGATTTTGATCCTTCATTTGTTTCTAACTCCGAAAATAGTCATTCCGAGCAAAAAAGTAACATGATCACTTTCATTCAAAATAAGTACATAAACAATTTCTTCATATACGATTTCGACGTATCTGCAACATTTCATTCACATTTGTGCAACCAAAGTCAACATTTCACAATGACCATTTTTTTGGAGCTCGTTAGCACACGTATTCTATTGAATGAATTAAATTAACTTTATATCATCTTACAGAGAATTAAAAAGAAGTATTATCCAGTTTTGAAATCGTGAAAATACATGTACTTATAATGATTTAATACCTATTTGATTAATTTTTGTTTGTTAATTTTTCATAAAATTTTCTTCCAAATAATGCCCAAAAGTATGCTTCTATATTTTTCATACGACTATTTTATCATGATTGGTTAAATCGTGTGAACGAATGTGAACAAATTTGCCACTTTACTTCTATGTACAAATGTGCGGCAAATCAAAAGCTAATAAATCGGGCAAATCGTGTGAACGCAAAGCAAATCATTTGCACATCGATATCAAAATGGGCAAATGTGGACAAATTTAAATTTGTCATTTTCTGTACAAATGCGTAAATCGTGTGATCTCGGCTTAAGAAAAACATGTATTTGCATAAATTTCCATGCCCTACTCATTACATACATGTGGAAAATTTTGAAATGCAAATATGCTTAAGGTCCAAGTTTGGAATCCCGACCCGGAAAAATATCAAAAATGAATATTAATTAAAACCAGAAATACTTTTGAATTTTATTTTCTCGGCAAGCCTCCGAGTTAGAGGTGGGAAACTATCGATGGCACTATCCATAGTATCGATATTTTATTTTTTTGAACACTATCGAAGACCATCGATGGCTTTTTCAAATCTATCAAAAAGTATCGATATTAATGTGTGCTATCGATAGTTTTACAAGTTTTACATCTCCATATTGCACATTACTATTTCAGATTCTGTTAAGGTTTTATATTCGTCTATGTACAAAATAATAGAAACGACATTATAGAAGGCTTTGAAGACTTTTTTTTTCGACTTCAAACTTTCACTTCCGTGTACTAAAATATACTGGACTGAATGTAAGAGATTGAGATTTTGATGTTTTCTTGAATTTTTCAAATTTTCGGCGATAGTTCTATCGATAGTACTATCGATGGGTTAGTTTTTTGAAAACTATCGAAGACTATCAATAGTTTTTTTTCCCAACTCTACTCCGAGTGTACTGCCATGAAAAAACTTATCAAAAAAATTCCTCTTCGCCAGTTTATCATTATATTCGATACTACACACATTGCAGCTACTGAATGTTAACCCCGTCAAAACCAGATCCCTATATATACAACTGATATCAAGATACATATTTTTGCAAATATAAAATAGAATTAAAACAGCTTAGCTCATATTACAAAAAGAAACATTTTTGGAAAATTATGGACATTCGTATTTATAATTAAAAAAATTTGGTTGAAAGCATCATGGTCAAATCACTATGGAATTTTCCTTTGAAAGGAAGTCTTCCTCACAGCTGAAGATAGTCACGGTTTTGCTTGTTTTTAGGAATATACATCTATATATTAATACGCTAACATTAATCTTGTCCGCGACTTTTTGGCGATTCTAATGTACCGATTTTAAAAGTTAGACCATCAATAGAAAGGGAATTACCGAGAATAGGTCCATTTTGATTTTCATTAAAATCGGTTGGGAAAATACGTGCACAATCGCCGTTGGAAAATTTCTGTGTAATTGTTGTTTTTGCAGAAAATTCCTTAGCCTATAATAATTTTTATAATATTTTTTGTTGCCTGCTTTGAGGCGTAATAAATGGGTTGTGTCCAAACTAAATAAAAACAAGTAAGGAAGCCTAAGTTCGAGTGGAATCGAACATTAGATACTCAGCTGTATGTTTTCATTGTTTGTTTGCGTTTGATGGATTTTATATAAAGCGAGTGCTGCATAAAGTGGGCGTAGCCACGCCCATTTTAAAAATTTTTATCAGTCATCCAACTAAGCATATAAATATAAAGTTTCATTCCTTTATGACTTCCAGTTACAAAGATGTCACGTTACAAATTTCCAAAGCGTGTTCCAGAAATATCTTTGCTAAAAAGTAGGCGTGGTCATAAACCGATTTCAATAAATGTTTGCGTGTCTATTAATACAAGTTATAAAAGTGTATAAACTAAGTTTCATCATAATATCTCAATTATTTGTCGAGTTATGGGCTCCGAAATCTCGTAGATTCCTTTGTCTAAAAGGAGGCGGTGCCACGCCCATTTTCCGAAATTTTTCTTTTTTTGTTTCCGGTGTATTGTAGAAATCATACCACAATTCAATGAATTATCTTTACATTTGACAAAGATATCGCTTGTTTTTATTAGGTCACTTTATAATACCCATATATAAAAGTGGGCGTGGCCGTCAACCGGTTTCTCTAAAATTTTGAACATGTATTACCACAAGTAATAAAAGTGTACACACCAAGTTTCGTCATTATATATAAATTATTTGTCGAGTTATGGGCTCCGAAATCTAGTATATTCCTGTTTATAAAAAGAGGCGGTGCCACGCCCATTTGCCAAAATTTTTGTGTTTTTCGTTTTATGTCCGCAGTTGGACTCCTGCTATAAAATTTCAATGATATATCTTTATATTTGACAGAGATATCGCTTAAAATGTTTTTATTAGGCCACTTTATAATACACATATATAAAAGTGGGCGTGGTCGTCGACCGATTTAGGAAATTTTTCGTCCAAACATTTGCCTTAGTAAGTATATCACGCGTACCGAATTTCATCGATATATCTTTAACGGTTTCTGAGTTATGACTCATAAAACTTTCAATGTTTGCCCCTTAATAAGTGGGCGTGGTACCGCCCAATTTCCAAAATTTTTGTGGTTTTTGTTTTGTGTCCATAGTTGTACTCATGCGACAAAATTTCCATGATATATCTTTATATTTGACAGAGATATGGCTTAAAATGTTTTTATTAGGTCACTTTATAATATACATATATAAAAGTGGGCGTGGCCGTCAACCGATTTTAACTATTTTCCGTCCAAACGTTTGCCTAAGTAAGTATATCACGCGTACCAAATTTTATCGATATATCTTCAATGGTTTCTGAGTTATGACATATAAAACTTTCAAGGTTTGACCCTGAATAAGTGGGCGTGGCACCGCCCATTTTACAAAATTTCATTAAATTTCTTCCTAGGGGCCTGAGCTCAACACGTGGGTAAAATTTCATCGCTCTAGCTATATTAGTTACTGAGATACCAAATTTCCGATTTTTTCTATAGAGGAAAAGTGGGCGTGGTCATGGTCCGATTTCGCCCATTTTCAATACCAACCGTCCCAGTCTCGATAACAACTTGCATTTCAAATTTCATCGAAATATCTCAATTTTTGCACGAGTTAGAGTGTCTACAGACGGACGGACGGACAGACGGACAGACGGACGGACGGACGGACGGACGGACGGACGGACGGACATGGCTCAATCGATTTCTCTTTTCACCCTGACCATTTTGATATATATAAGTCTATATCTATCTCGATTATTTCATTCTGTTACAATCCACCGTTATGTGATTAAAACTATAATACTCTGTGTACTAGTACAGCTGAGTATAAAAAAAAAAAACAAAACAGTGCCATCCAAACTAAAGCTGGCCACAGACGACGAACATGCTCGCCAACATGCGCGCGCACATGTTCGCACTAACGTGCGAACATCTCATTTGTAAATGCGTGCTTCAAGTGGGAAGATGGCAATGAATGCGCGGATGATGCTCTTGCTATGAGTTAGATTTGCATATATATTTATGATTATGTTTTGTTTTTTTTTTTTAATTACACTCTAGGGGCAAAAATTCCAAAATTTTTGTGTTTTTCGTTTTATGTCCGCAGGTGGACTCCTGAAATAAAATTTCAATGATATATCTTTATATTTGACAGAGATCTCGCTTAAAATGTTTTTATTAGGTCATTTTATAATACACATATATAAAAGTGGGCGTGGCCGACAACCGATTTTAACAATTTTCCATCCAAACGTTTGCCTAAGTAAGCAAATCAAGCGTGCCAAATTTCATCGATGTATCTTCAACGGTTTCTGCGTTATGACATATAAAACTTTCAATGTTTGACCCTTAATAAGTGGGCGTGGCATCGCCCATTTTCCAAAATTTCATCAAATTTCTTCTTAGGGGCCTGAGCTCAACACGTGGGTAAAATTTCATCACTCTAGCTATATTAGTGACAGATACCAAATTTCTGATTTTTTCTATATAGGAAAAGTGGGCGTGGTCATGGTCCGATTGCGGCCATTTTCAATACCAACCGTCCCAGTCTCGATACCAACTTGCATTTCAAATTTCATCAAAATATCTCAATTTTTGCGCGAGTTGGAGTGTTTACAGACGGACAGACGGACGGACAGACGGACGGACGGACGGACGGACATGTCTCAATCGATTTCTCTTTTCACCCTGATCATTTTGATATATATAAGTCTATATCTATCTCGATTATTTCATTCTGTTACAATCCACCGTTATGTGATTAAAACTATATTACTCTGTGTACTAGTACAGCTGAGTATAAATATCATAGAAAACTGTCGATTTTCAACAGTAGCGGGAACTCCTAGTATGTATAAATATCCAAAATTAAATTTTCGAAACATTTTCAGATATACATATTTCAAAAACAATTGAATAAAATTTAGAGAAATAAGAGAATAAAATTGTTATGTATTTTAGAAAAAAAAACTCCATTCATAAAAATGTTTGAAAAAAATTCCTGAATACGGCAACCTTGTTTATTTATATTTTTCAAATAAACAAAAACAGCAGATGACAAGAGGGGTCTGAACAGCTGATCAGTTGAACTTAGTTTAACCCTAGCGTAATGGGCGTTTAAACGAAGTTTAAACTACGTTCAAATTTCACTGAAAAACTACAACTTGAGTTTAAACTAAGTTTAAACAACAAATAAAGTTAAACATGGACTGAAAAACTGGCGCTTATTCTTTTAAAAATTATTCTGTACTATTGAAAACATTTTAAGCGTAATATTAAAATATTCGATGTATATTTAATTTTTGGCGATTTTTTCAGGTGAAACAAAAAGGACATTTTATGGTCGAAAAACTCGGTTAAGTGACCCAACTATATGAAAACGACTTCACAGATCAAAGGACATTAGATTGAAATATATAGCTTCCGAAGTAGTGTTTGCCAGCATTACAGCAACATTTTCAAAAAAAAAACAAGTAAGGAAGCCTAAGTTCGAGTGGAATCGAACATTAGATACTCAGCTGTATGCTTTCATTGTTTGTTTGCGTTTGTTCGATATAGGGTGTATTTTATATGAAACGAGTGCTGCATAAACAGGGCGCAGCCACGCCCATTTTCAAAATTTGTATCAATCATCCAAATAAACATACAAATATTATTGTTAGTGCAAAATTGCATCCCTCTATGACTTTGAGTTACAAAGACTTCACGTTACAAATTCCAAAAGGGTGCTCCAGAAATATCTTTGTTAAAAGGTAGGCGTGGTCATAAACCGATTTCAATACATTTTTGCGTGTCTATTAACACATGTTATAAAAGTGCATGCAAGTTTCGTCATAATATCTCAGTTATTTGTCGAATAATAGGCTCGTAGATTTCTTTGTATAAAAAGAGGCGGTGCCACGCCCATTTTCCAAATTTTTATATTTTTTGTTTCCGGTCTATTGTGGAACTCATGCCACAAAATTTGAATGAATTATCTTTATATTTGACAAAGATATCGCTTAAAATATTTTTATTAGGCCCCTTTATAGTTCCCATATATAAAAGTGGGCGTGGTAGCCAACCGATTTCGCTAAAATTTTGAACATGTATTACCACAACCAATAAAAGTGTACACACCAAGTTTCGTCATTATATTTAAATTATTTGTCGAGTTATGGGCTCAGAAATCTCATATATTCCTGCTTCTAAAAAGAGGCGGTGCCACGCCCATTTTCGAAAATTTTTATGCTTTCAGTGATAGATCTTCATATTTGACAGAGATATCGCTAAAAATGATTTTATTAGGTCACTTTATAATACCCATATGTAAAAGTGGGCGTGGTCGTCAACCGATTTTGGTAATTTTTCGTCCACACATTTGGCTAAGTAAATATATCACGCGTACCAAATTTCATCGATATATCTTTAACGGTTTCTGAGTTATGGCTTATAAAACTTTCAATATTTGCCCCTTAATAAGTGGGCGTGGCACCGCCCATTTTCAAAAATTTTTGTACTTTTTGTTTTATGTCCGTAGTTGGACTCCTGCCACAAAATTTAAGTGATAGATCTTTATATTTGACAGAGATATCGCTTAAAATGTTTTTATTAGGCCCCTTTATAGTTCCCATATATAAAAGTGGGCGTGGCCGTCAACCGATTTTGATAAGTTTTCGCCAAAACATTTGTCTAAGTAAGCAAATTACGCATACCAAATTTCATCGATATATCTTCAATGGTTTCTGAGTTATGACATATAAAACTTTCAAGGTTTGGCCCTTAATAAGTGGGCGTGGCACCGCCCATTTTCCAAAATTTCATAAAATTTCTTCCTAGGGGCTCAACACGTGGGTAAAATTTCATCGCTCCAGCTATATTAGTGGCTGAGATACCAAATTTCCGATTTTTTCTATATAGGAAAAGTGGGCGTGGTCATGGCCCGATTTCGCCCATTTTCAATACCAACCGCCCCAGTGTCGATACCAACTTGCATTTCAAATTTCATCAAAATATCTTAATTTTTGCGCGAGTTAGAGTATTTACAGACGGACAGACGGACGGACAGACGGACGGACGGACGGACATGGCTCAATCGATTTCTCTTTTCACCCTGATCATTTTGATATATATAAGTCTATATCTATATCGATTATTTCATTCTGTTACAATCCACCGTTATGTGATTAAAACTATAATACTTTGTGTACTAGTACAGCTGAGTATAATAAGCTGTTGCTGTTCTGGGAAAGTTATCATAATTTTTTGAGAACTTTTGAATTTCGATTTCCTTTGAAAATATTTGTAGTCGAAGCACAGAACAGTCGAATATATTTATTTGTGCTGTTGCTTTACAGATCAGTCGACTGCAAAGCACAGATAAACCGAGTTTCAGTTTTCAAACTTTAATTTCAATTTAATTCAATTTAATTCAATTCAATTTATTCAAAGAATTCTTTGTACATATAAGACATTGAGTCTTTAATAGTACATCACAGGCGGAAATAAAATTTAACATTATTTTCTTAAAATTATACATAATAAAAAGATAACAATGTACACATTATTTATTTAAATACAATTACTTAAAAGTAAAAAAAAGAAATAAAATAAAGAATAAAATAAAAAATGAACAATCTTACGTATATATATGAAGAGAAAAAGATAAAAAGGTTGATACAAGAATTATCTAAAGAAGGATATCGCAGTAGATAAGCTGATTGGAATTGTGTATGTATACTAAAAAGTGTGAATGTCAGACAAAACGAATTGGCAAAAATTTTACCTTGAAATTCATTTCTCTTCTCTTTCACATTGACATTTTTAAAGAAAACACACACATAAAAACGGAAGTAATATAACCTCTATTTGGATAAACCTTGGGTTGATAGGTACAGGGTAGATACAGATTAGATCAGGAAGTACACAAAACAGGATAGAATAAAAGATAGAGCCGTTAAATTGCAATCGGATTTAGTCTTTAGTGTTAAAATAGTCATGGATTACCTTTTTGTAGTTACTTCCACTTATAGTCGTCTTGATAGAATCAGGAATGGAATTCCAAAGCCTCACAGCATTAATGAAAAACAACCTTGACGAGGACAGATACGAATATTTAGGAAGAATCAGACATTGATGCATACTTGATCTCGCTAGCTGAAGTTTTTCATATAAATAGTCAGGACTTTTACACACAATAAGTTGCAGCGAGGTAATTGAGTATGCTACATCCTAAAATTTTAGTTTTCCATGCAGAAATGTGGTCATATTTTTTAAGCCTATAAACATAACGTGTAACATTGTTGAACGCAACTTCAATTTTGTGAGACGAAACAGAGTCTAGCTTGCTATATACAAGTTCACAGTAAGTTATGTGAGGCAGAATAAGTTGAATAGCAAGCTTTTTCCTTATCTCTAGGGGCGTCCATGAGGCAGACATTTCTAACCTACGTAAAACAACATACACGCTACTTATAACTTTATTAACATGGTCAGTACAATTTAACGCAGAATTCACCACAAACCCCAAATTTTTTATCTTGTTAGTAAGCGTTAGCGTACTTTCACCAATTTTTAATTTCGGTATGTCTTCAAAATATACTTCACTGTTACTAATGGGCAAAACGAAAGACTTATCAGCATTTATACGTAGACAGTTATCACAGGCCCATTGTGAGATTGCAGCTAAATCACTGTTAACTTTACAACACAAGTCCTCAACTAGACCAATACGATCTGACAGATACAACTGAATGTCATCAGCATAAGCATGAACATTCACAAACTGACATACGGAGAATATATCATTTACAAAAAGACTGAATAAAAGAGGACCAAGAACAGAACCTTGCGGCACACCAGAGACAACAACACTAGACTTAGATGTTACAGCTGAACAAGTAACTCTCTGCGTCCTTCCTACAAGATAATTTCCCATAAGCTTAATTGAACTATTCGAAAATCCAAAGAAATATTTTAGCTTTTTGCATAGTAAGTCATGGTTTACTAAGTCAAAGGCTTTGGAGAAATCCAGAAGGCAAAGAAGTGTTAGGTTATTACTATCAAACTGTATCCTGATATCATCAGTTATTTTTATACTCAGCTGTACTAGTACACAGAGTATTATAGTTTTAATCACATAACGGTGGATTGTAACACCATAAAATAATCGAGATAGATATTGACTTATATATATCAAATTGATCAGGGTGAAAAAAGAAATCGATTGAGCCATGTCCGTCCGTCTGTCCGTCTGTCCGTCCGTCTGTCTGTCTGTACGCACGATAACTCGCGCAAAAATTGAAATATTTTGATGAAATTTGGAATGCAAGTTGGTATCAAGACTGGAACGGATGGTATTGAAAATGGGCGAAATCGGACCATGACCACGCCCACTTCCCCTATATAGTAAAAATCGGAAATTTTGTATCTCAGTCACTAATAGAGCTAGAGTGATAAAATTTCACCCACGTGTGGAGCTCAGGCCCTTATGAAGAAATTTGGTGAGATTTTGAAAAATGGGTGGTGCCACGCCCACTTATTAAGGGCCAAACATTGAAAGTTTTATATGTCATATCTCAGAAACCGTTGAAGATATATCGATGAAATTTGGTACGCGTGATATACTTACTTAGGCAAACGTTTGGACGGAAAATAGTTAAAATCGGTTGACGGCCACGCCCACTTTTATATATGTATATTATAAAGTGACCTAATAAAAACATTTTAAGCCATATCTCTGTCAAATATAAAGGTATATCATTGAAATTTTATGGAAGAAGTCCAACTACGGACATAAAGCAAAAAGTACAAAAATTTTTGAAAATGGGCGGTGCCACGCCCACTTATTAAGGGGCAAATATTGAAAGTTTTATAAGCCATAACTCAGAAACCGTTAAAGATATATCGATGAAATTTGGTACGCGTGATATATTTACTTAACCAAATGTGTGGACGAAAAATTACCAAAATCGGTTGACGACCACGCCCACTTTTACATATGGGTATTATAAAGTGACCTAATAAAATCATTTTTAGTGATATCTCTGTCAAATATAAAGATCTATCACTGAAAGCATAAAAATTTTGGAAAATGGGCGTGGCACCGCCTCTTTTTAGAAGCAGGAATATATGAGATTTCTGAGCCCATAACTCGACAAATAATTTAAATATAATGACGAAACTTGGTGTGTACACTTTTATTGGTTGTGGTAATACATGTTCAAAATTTTAGCGAAATCAGTTGGCTACCACGCCCACTTTTATATATGGGAACTATAAAGGGGCCTAATAAAAATATTTTAAGCGATATCTTTGTCAAATATAAAGATAATTCATTCAAATTTTGTGGCATGAGTTCCACAATAGACCGGAAACAAAAAATATAAAAATTTGGAAAATGGGCGTGGCACCGCCTCTTTTTAGACAAAGGAATATACGAAATTTCGGAGCCCATAACTCGAAAAATAATTGAGACATTAAGACGAAACTTGGATTATACACTTTTATAACTTGTGCTAATAGACACGCAAAAATTTATTCAAATCGGTTTATGACCACGCCTACTTTTTAACAAAGATATTTCTGGAACACCCTTTGGGAATTTGTAGCGTGACATCTTTGCAATTAGGAGTCATAAAGGAATGAAATTTTGCACAAAGAATAATATTCATATGCTTAGTTGGATGACTGATAAAAATGTTGAAAATGGGCGTGACTACGCCTACTTTATGCAGCACTCGCTTTATATAAAATACACCGTGTTTTCATCAAACGCAAACAAACAATGAAACCATACAGCTGAGTATCTAATGTTCGATTCCACTCGAACTTAGGCTTCCTTACTTGTTAACATTGCTGTTGCACAACTGTGCTAAGGTCTAAATCCAGATTGCAGTGGGGATAATAGCTTATTTTGGTGGACAAACAATGATATCTGAGCTGCCATAAGCGACTCACATACTTTGGAAAAAGCCGGCAGAATACTTATTGGCCTGTAGTCACTTGGATTAGTGGGAATATTCTTCTTAGCAATGGGAACAATGACTGCATTCTTCCACACTGAAGGAAAACATGCGGTGGTAAAACAATGGTTGATAATATGCGCCAAAGTTCCCAAAATAAATGGCAACACAAGTTTTACAAACCTCAAAGATATTCCATCTGCACCAATCGAGTTAGACTTCATCCCCATTACAGATTTCAGTACCTCTGCTTCAGTTATTCCTCTAAATTGAAATTCTGTTTTAGAAGAGAAATTTTCAACAAAATTTTTATCAGGGGGGAGATTACTACACTTAGTAGCACTTATAAAGTATTCGTTAAAGACATCAGGATCAATTTTACATTCTGATTTAATTTCTCCATGCACATTCAGCTTCTTCAGATTCCGCCACAAATCTTTTGTAGACAGAGATGAATTTAGCTTAATATTGCAGTAGTTTCGCTTCGCACTTCTAATGATGCCAGTAGCTTTATTTCGTGCAATTTTATACTGTGACCAGTCAAAGTCAGTGCGTGTTCTTCTCCACTTAGCTAGCAAACGGTTGCGGGTTTTTATTGCCAAACAAACTTTTTTATTGTACCACGGGCAAGAGGTATTTATAGCCCGGGCAGTACGCTGAGGGACATGATCATCAAATAGTTTCATCAGAGTTTCATTTAAAAAGCTAAGCTTTGCATCTACAGTTTCAACACACCAACAGTAATTCCAGTTAACAATGGACATATCAGCAAACAAGTCATTAACATTTATAGACTTAAAGTCACGATAAGTAAAAGTAGCACTATCAACAGGACAGTTAAACAATACATAGTGAACAAAATAACAGGTCATGATCCGAGATGAAAAACATTTGGCCAAATTTAAGGACATGGTCAAGTCTTGATGTAATGACAAGATCTAAAAGACTAGGACTTCAGTTATTTGCATATCATGTTGGCATAGTTTTGTTTACTATAACGAGGCCTGCGGTAGATACGTGATCAATGAGTCTAGTGGAATAGGAGTCATGTAAAATAATATTTACATTAAAATCACCACATATAATGTAACGCTCATACTCAATCAAATACATAGATAAACCAACAAAAAACGAGTCTAACAAGCAACATCTATTAGGATTATATACACAAGACACGAGAACTTTTGTGACATTGTCAGAAATTTCGGCAATAATAAATTCCGTATCACAGTTACT
Source organism: Urophora cardui (assembly GCA_960531455.1). Lineage (NCBI taxonomy): Eukaryota > Metazoa > Arthropoda > Insecta > Diptera > Tephritidae > Urophora > Urophora cardui. The sequence continues at coordinate 102,930,124 of OY482672.1, forward strand.
TGATAAAGCTAGAACCCTAATTTTAAGGTCAGATCTGCAATAAATTGCAACTCCACCGCCTTTTTTGGTTGATCGGTCATGACGAACTATATTATACTCACCCTGTTATCTATTGCATTCACTCTTTCGTCGATTGCTGCTATGGCCGATCTTAAATTTGCAGTTTCAGCAGCTAGCTCGCCAAACTTCTGCATCATCCTCTGCTCCATGTCTTTTGTTATTGTAGCCAACGCACACTGGGGCCACTTATATATATGAGGACGCTCAAAATTCTGAAATCAACTTTTTTACATCAGAATCGCTTTATCTGGACTAAAGCTGTTAATCTATAGCATCTTAACCCATTGACGGCCATGAGTTAACCCGTTGGTGACCTATGTTTTTTATTTTAGTTTCGAGTTTAATTTTCTTGAATCAGAATCGGTATATCGATACTAAAATAGTAAATCCCAAGAATTTTAACCCCTTAACGACCACGCATTAACCCATTTTTAACCAAATTTTTTCACTTAATTCTTAGATCAAAATATTTAAACCATATTAGTTGTATCTACACTAAAACCAGTAATCTTTGGAATCTTAACCCATTAACGGTCATGAATTAACCTATTGGTGACCAGTTTTTTTAAAGATCTGTAAATAAATTATTTAAATCACAATTGGTATGTCTGTGGTATGGTGGCCGCAGTGGTGCAGTGGGTAGAGTGCTCGCCTGCTATGCCGGAGGTCTCGGGTTCAAACCACGGTCCGAGCCAAACACCAAAACAATTTTTCTAATTAGTAAAAATCCAATTATTGGGTTTTTTAAGAGCAGCGGTCACCTCTCGGCAGTGGGCGGCATACCCTCCGAGTGTATTTCTGCCATGAAAAAGCTTCTCACAAAAAATGCATTCGCCGTTCGGAGCCGGCATAAAACTGTAGGTCCACCCAATTGGTACGAAAAACAAAAGGAGCACACCTCGAATTGGGACAGAAGCTCGGCCATAAAACTCGTCAGAGTTATAATAGCGCCATTGTTTTATAATATTATTATATTAGTATGTCTGTACAAAAATAGCCAATTTGTATTATATTAACCCATTAGCGGCTATTTATTAACCCATTGATGAAATATGTACATATGTATGTACACAAAAATGGTTTTCTCCAATTTTTTGTTTCGAGATATTAAAAGTTTTATGTTGTCACAAGTATGTTTATATGGGAATTAGAAGTTTCAACGTTAGCGTTTTAAGCAGAACACGTATTTCCCCACACATTTTCATGCCTAACACAAAAAAAAATAAAATTGGAGTAACACAACTTGTGCTTCAAAGAACTCATATTATAATCCAACTTACAAGTCTAAATTAAAGAAACCTGGCTTGACAAGTAACCTTAACCACAATTTGTAATTAAAGTAACCAGTAAATAATAGATCAACTAAATTTAAGATAGAACAGAATCAAATTCAACCAGATATAGGTGTTTTTTTTTTAACTAAAATTGGAATGCAATTTTTAAACTCACTTTTTTTTTAAATGCGCACTTTGCTTTTGGTTCTGAACTCGGATTCTTTGTCACAAAGGACCATATTTTACTACTACATTTTTACATTTGCTACTTTTTTGCGCAAATTAAAAAAAATCCATTTTGAAAAAAAAATATTTAAAAAAAGAGGTACGTTTAGTTTTATACTAAAAATTAATTTTTTAAAACATCTAGTTCCAAAAAAAAACACTCATCGATTATATAAGCTTCACTTACTGTTATGGAAAAAGCAGAATAAGAAAATTTTATATCCTTCTCTTACACCAACTATTTCAAATACACAATAAAATTTCTCACTTTGAAAAAAAATTATTTTTTGGAAAATTTGCCATGTTTGTGTATGGATAACTGAAAACTGAAAAACGATAGAAAGCTGAAAATTGGGCCAGAAGTGTAGAATTTTATAGGGAACAATACTGCGTTTTTATTTTTTTGAAAAACTCATTATTTAAAAACTGAACTTTGAGCACGCTCGGCCCCAGTGTGCAACGGCTTAATTATTTCTTCTCTCTGCTCATCCATTTTCCTCTCCATCAGCTCCCTCAGCTCTTCTAATTTTCCAAGGCGGCTTTTTGAAATTTGTATTTTTTTTTTGTACATTACAATTTCGATTGTGCTCCCATAAAAAAAAAAAACAACAACAATATTGTAAACACGCGAAATTCTGTTTGCCATTTGCTGTGCTGTAAAAATTTCCACAATAGAGCAACAGTCGACAGTAATTTTTTAAAATCGAAGGCTGTGTAGTTGCTTCTATTTTTTATACCTCTGTTGCGCTGTTGATTTGTTAATTTTCAAATGAAAATGAAATTCAAAGGAAATGAAAAAAAAGGTGAAAGTAATTTCAAACCCCGTTTCCAAGACTAAAATAATGACCAAGGATGGAAAATAATTATTATTCTTAAAAATTTTCTCAAAAAAATTAGTATGTCAGTATGTTTGTTTTTCATCAAATAATACTCAAAATGTCTTACAGCCTGAACCATTAGGATTTTTGGCTTGAAATTTTGCATGCACCCACCTTCTAGTCTACTCTAACGACTTCCGAAGAGAAATGGTTGAAAATTTTATTACAAATGGTGGAAAAATGGTGTTAAAGTATGCATGTAATTTGCTTTAGAATTCTTACAAAAATGTTGCGTATACTCCACCGCATCAATACGAGTAAAACTAGCTTAGAAGTAAACATCAAGAAAAGTAAAAATCAATTATAATAATTATTTTTGATGGAAAGAGTAAGAATCAAGAAATAATAATTATTCTTGAGTAAAGAAATTAAAATTAAATAATAATTACTTTTGATCGAAAAAAAAAAATATAAATCTATGAGTAATGCTAATGTAAATTATTTCGCTTATAATGATTAAAATCTGACGCCAAATAACAAAGTTACAAAACAAAATTACCCCAAACGCTCTCAAGTTGAGAGTCTCAACATAAGCTAAATATCTTGGGGCGGACTTTTACAGCCTTTTTCGTTTCTACATCGTTGGGTCATTTACCTGAGTTTTTCCTGCATAAATATCACTTGTTTCACTTGTAAAAAATCACCAAAAATAAAGTATTTATCGAATCTTTTTATACTCAGCTGGACTAGTACACAGAGTATTATAATTTTGATTTCCTAACGGTGGATTGTAACAGAACGAAATAATCGAGATAGATATAGACTATATATATAATATCTATATATATAAGGATGAAAGTTTGTTTGTTTGTTTGTTTGTTTGTATGTTTGTTCCCTATGGACGCCGAAACTACCGGGCCGATGATCACACTCAACTTTTGACACAATGATCACCTGGTATTAGATTGAAATTATGACCACATTTAATTCTGGTATCTCAACCCCTTCCCGAGATATAGGCCAAAATATGGTCCCAGATTCCTCCGAAATATTTTTCTGCATTATTGGTATCAAATTAAAGATATCAATCAGAGCTTCAATAGAGAGTTCATTCCATTTCAATTTTCCAGTCGGTTCTCTAGATAGAGACCTAAACGTGAACCCGGATGACCCCAAATATTTTTTCGTAATATTGGTATCAAATTAAAGGTGCTGATCAGGGTATCCATATATATTTTACACTATACGGATATCTCAATCGGTTCCCGGGATTGAGGCCAAAACATGGACCTAAATAGCCCCCGAAATATTTTTGACCATTATTGGTATCAAATTAAAGGTATCAATCAGAGCTTCAATAGAGAGTTCATTCCATTCCAATTTTCCAGTCGGTTCTCTAGATAGAGACCAAAACGTAAACCCGGATGACCCCAAATATTTTTTCGTAATATTGGTATCAAATTAAAGGTGCTGATCAGGGTATCCATCCATGCAATGAGCTACGCCGTTATAAAGAAATAAACCGAAATTCTCGAAAATGGGCGGTGCCACACCCACTTATGAATGGATAAATTCTAAAAGTTTTATAAGTGATAAATAGGGCATGGAATTTCATGTACTAAAAAATAAAAAATATGCGCATAAAAAATGCAACAAAAACTGAGAAATATGCACGAAAAAAAAAAAAAAATGCATTAATTCAAATTTTTTCAACTTCAGATAATTCATGTTTATTGAAGTTACAATACTTTGTTAAATAACAAACATTTTTTAATTCAATTTTGCTCTTACTTTGTACGTTCCCAGCCAGCGAAATCATCGTAAACGAGCTCGTAAACGGATGTTTTCTCGAAGAAAACTCTAATAAAATATCGTTTATGATATCCGTTTACGATTCGCCTACGAATACTGTTTCGCTTTAAAATGTTCAGTGCCTACGAGTGTCGTAAATGTATCGAAAAAGCACTCGTATATGAATCTTTTTACGTCCGTTTTTTTATCGTAAATGTAGAAATTTTACAAACATACATACTTGCTTTTAAAATATTAAGTTTGAAATTTTTCGTTTTCTTTTTTTTTTTTTGACATGATAGAAAAAAGTTTCTTTTGTTATTGTTTTCTTATTCGAGAATAGCTCGTAAATCGCAATGTTCGTAAAATGTACGGTACCTTGCTGGCTGGGTTTATACATATGTATGTATGTATGTTTTATATATAGATACATAAATTCAGTCTTGAACATTTCATAATTTGCAAAGGTTAATCCTTATTCAACGATTCATTAGCGTACACAATGAAATATTTTTTCATATTCTCAAAAATCTCAAAAAGAAAACTTTGCCGATTCGGCCGAAAAAAGCTCTTATACATAGAAAACGAACGTTCTACATCCACAGAGGTAATAGTAGCATGTTTGAAAACGGCTCTTTGTCGACAGGCATGCACCGTATCGAAAATACTAATAATAGCCGTGTTCACACGAAACTCTATTCGTCGTCAGATGGCTGTTATGCATGAATTTCGTTTGTATAAAACTGCCAACTACAAAAATAGGTAATATAATGCGGAATATGTAATAAAAAAATGCAAACAACGCAAAATATGTACCTAAAAATATGCATATATGACCAAAATATGCAAAATATGCAAAAACATTTGAATGCCATTTTTAAGACAATTTCACGATTCGCAAAGATTGTTTATTTATTTTGCTCTACCTTAATCTAAGAAAAACATGTATTTGCATAGATTTCCATGCCCTAGTGATAAATAACTCAGAAACCGTAGTAGAAAAACCGTAGTAGACGAAAAATTGTCCAAATCGGTAGACGACCACGCCCACTTTTATATATGGGAACTATAAATGGGACTAGTAAGACATGTTAAGCGACATCTTTGTCAAATATAAAAATAATTCATTGAAAGTTTGTGGCATGTGTCTAACTATAGACAAAAACAGAAACCATAAATATTTTTGAAAATGGGCCTAGCATCGTGAATCTAAGACATTTCGGAGCCCATATCTCGATAGATAATTGAGATATTACGGCGGAACTTGGTGTAGGTCAATGGCGGATCCACGGGGGGGTGGGTTTTGGGGGTTCAATCCCCCCCCCCCCCCCCGCCCTTGTGGTTTATCATAGATCCCAAATTAATGCCTTTATAGCTTCCGCGCCCAAATTTCCCAAACTGACCAAGGAAAACTCTAACATTCCAAAAGCAATGGTTGGATGGGTTTAGCTGTCAAAAGGCAAAACCAGGGATTGCAAATAATCGTTATTTTTTAAATTTTGACTAAAAAAATCATACTGAAGGAGAAATGCTAAACGCAAAAGAACTACACAGATGTAATCACCGTAACGCAGACTATCACTAGGTGCATTAACTTTTATTTTTTCGATTTTTATAAAAAAATTGATTTTTAATCACTATTTTCTGAGTTTTATTTTCTTCTCAGAGAATAAAAGTTATTTCTTGAGTTTTATTTTTCCCTCAGAAAATAAAAGTTATTTCTTGAGTTGTATTTTTCCATCAGAAAATAAAAGTTATATCTTGAGTTTTATTTTTCCCTCAGAAAATAAAAGTTATTTCTTGAGTTTTATTTTTCCATCAGAAAATGAAAGTTATTTTTTGAGTTTTATTTTTCGATCAGAAAATAAAAGTGATTTTTTGAGTTTTATTTTTCGATCAGAAAATAAAAGTTATTTCTTGATTTTTATTTTTCCATCAGAAAATAAAAGTTATTTTTTGAGTTTTATTTATCGATCAGAAAATAAAAGTTATTTTCTGAGTTTTATTTTTCCCTCAGAAAATAAAAGTTTTTTTTTGAGTTTTATTTTTCGATCAGAAAATAAAAGTTATTTTCTGAGTTTTAGCTTTTTGCTCAGAGAATAAAAGTTTCTTCAGTTTAATTTTAGCTGCAGCTGTCGATTTTGCCACATAACCACATAGGTAAAGTTTATAAGTAAAAAAAAATTAAAAATTTATCTACTTTACCCATTTATTTGGCAAAATCTGGAATTGCAGCCAAAATTAAACTGAAAAACTTTTATTCTCTGAGCAAAAAAATAAAACTCAGAAAATAACTTTTTTTCTGATCGAAAAATAAAACTCAAAAAATAACTTTTATTTTCGGAGGGAAAAATAAAACTCAAAAAATAAATTTTATTTTGTGATCGTAAAATAAAACTCAAAAAATAACTTTTATTTTCTGATCGAAAAATAAAACTCAAAAAATAACTTTTATTTTCTGATGGAAAAATAAAACTCAAGAAATAACTTTTATTATCTGAGTGAAAAATAGAAATTAAGAAATAACTTTTATTTTGTGAGCAGAAAATAAAACTCAGCAAATAATGATTAAAAATCAACTTTTTGGATATAACTCATAACAGTTACAGTCCCTGGGCAAAACTAGACATTTATTTTCATTTGTTTTCAGATTATATTTTATATGCACATATCCACAAGGTGAAACAGGTACAATTGAATCAGTTCATTAAAATAGTTGTCCTTGTAGGCAATAATAACATACAACTACAACTTATAGTTAAATAGAAAATACCCGAAATTTAGAGGAATTAAATCTAATACAATAAGCGCGTACTATATTGTTTGACATGCACAATGTAAATGGCTCGTTGGCGTAGCTTAGCGCCTTTGACTCGCCTGTGGCTTATATTTTTTTTTTGTTTTTTTTTTTATTTATTTAAAAATTAAAAAAATATTTAAAAATGAATAAAACTATATTTTATTCATGCATACTGGGCACACCACATAACACGTGCATAAAATCAAATTTGTCAAATGCTATTCGCAAATTGCCAAATCGCAAATTTATTTTCTTTTCTTTCTTATCCCTATTTTTATCGGGAATCGTTGGAGAAATTGCCTTTTTCAGAGGCATTTCGCAATTCTTTTTGAATTAACCTTTTAAAAATTTGAGTATATATAAAAACAAGAACTTAAATAAAGTAAAAATTCTATTAAAAATATAAATATAACCAAAAAGTACTACATACATATCGCTAGCTTAGAGTGCAAATTGTGTAAGTCCATTTTTCAAACTTTGTAGGAGAGACAAAAAACACAAAATAAAAAAATTTCAAAATGAAAAAAAATTTTCTGTTTATATAAAAATTTTGGACTTACACAATTTTCTTCTCTTTTTGGACTTACACAATTTGCGTATCACGGAATAACAACGAGTAGAAATATGACAAGTATCACAGACTTGTTTAGCGTGGTGCGTATTTAAATTTTCTAGCTTTCTACACTTAAAAACACTTTTTCATAAAAATGAGCTTACACAGTTTGCACTCTAAGCTAGCGATATATTCTTATTTATTTTGGCTTTAAATGCAAGGGTAAGTGAAATTGATGATCAATTTGCCACCAATACCATACGATACTCACTCGCACGTACCAATGCAAAAATATACATACATACGTTACATGTTATTTAGAACCTCAATTGAAATCTCCTGCACTTTATGTGATGACATACATATTGTTAATTTGGAGGGTTTTGAGTTTGGTGTTTTTAAGGTGCGGGAAATGGCGCAACTAGTATATAGAATAATAATAGTAGGTGGTATTAGTCCATATTTTCACCAGCGTCTGCCCTTAAAAAACATCTTCCAAAAAAAGAAATGTTCAAACCCCCCCCCCCCCTTGCCGAAATCCTGGATCCGCGCCTGGTGTAGGTGCATATGTACTTTTATTACTTGTAGTAAAATTTTAGCAAAATCGGTTTGTAACCACGCCTACTTAAAAAAAAATTGTAAAACTCCCTTTGGAAACTTGTGACGTGGCATCTTTGTAACTAAAAGTCATAAAGGGATGAAATTTTACATTAACAATAATATTTTAGGCTTGGTCTGATGAGAGATAAAACTGTTGATAATGGGTGTGGCCACGCACACATTATGCTGTACCCTCTCTATATAAAATAGGTGCACCGCCTTTCGATCAAACGCATACAATTGTAATAAAAATGTAAGAGGTACCGCAAACTAGTTTGCATATCAAATTTGTGGGAAAGCTAGCCACTCCAAAAAATTATTAACGTTTTCAGTGCCAAGTCATACTTATTAAAGCAATGTAGTAATAATTCTATCGTTCTACAAAACAAATTAAAAAAAAAACCAATAATTTCTCATTTTCACCTGGACTTAGCACGTAGATTTTTGAAAAAAAAAATTTTTATGGACTTAGCACATTTGCATAACACTGCATTACGCCATGAAAACCAGACATTATGGTAACTTTTTTTGGCAGACGATGTATTTTTAGTTGTACTATCTTACTGCATTAAAATCTCAGTTTTGATAAAAATTGGACTTAGCACATTTGCTCACGAAGCCAACGGTATGTATATTGCAAAGCTACCCTGTAGGAAATTCAATTACTTTTAAATCACTTTATAAACTACTTTATTTTCAATAACATCTAATTGAAACTGTGACTTCTTCCTTTGCAATGAACTGACTTTTTTAACACGGCGATGTCATAGCAAGCAGTCAATTGCCCTACCCTGCATTTGTTTTCAACTACTTTACTAGTAGTTTAAAATAAATAACTTTATCTTGAGTTTCATTTCAACTACTTTACTTGTAGTATAATATAAATAACTTAATCCTGCATTTGATATGTCGAAATTCAAGAAATGGTAAAAATGTGAAACAAATTTTCCTCAAATTTCGCAAATTGAAACCATTGAATTTATGTTAATTTTCAAATGATAAATATGAAACAATATTTTCTTCGTTTGAGAATTTCGTTTTCAGTGTTTAATGGGAAGTGAAGCTGAAAAACGGTAACCAAAAAAGGAAAAAACAATCTTGGAATACTTAGATTTGAAAACATGTGTTTACATATACATATGTACATATCCAAGAAACTGTCCCGCGCTGCATTTGTTTTAAGCTACTTTAAAATTAGTTGAATATAAATCACTATTTAATATATTTATTAACACGCTTTTATTAGCTTCACCTGTATACCTGTATGTATGTATCTATGTATGTATGTATGTAACTTCATCGCATCCTAAAAGTTGCAAACGTTTAAAACTCAATTATTATTTTTTTGAAACATTCACTTTAACTTTTATTGTGTTCTCTCCTCTATTATTTCTATTCACCACCGGATTCGAAACGTGACATCAACATGGGATTCAACCCAACGACATCATATAGTGGGACATTCAACATTATATTCCATGCTTCATTGAGGCTTTTAAGTTACCTTTCTTCAAAATAGCCTCTATGAATTTCATTCAATTCACTCCCGTATGCAAGCCAATAACAGAGAACGTAGATGAACAGAGAAGTTGCAACTACGAATAATCGTGGAAGCCAGAGACCCAACAAAATTCTGTTAATGCATCTGGTGAATAAAAAATTTTAATTCAACACAGCTGGCCGTTAAAATAACAGAAGTAGAGCGAGTTCGTCTGTAGAAAGGAATGTTATATTAAATTTCTGCACATCTGCTGATATGGCTCATTATTCCTCCCATACACCAATTCCATCGATGCCCTAATTTCCCAAAACCGCTGGTGTTTTAACTATTTTCTTATCGAATTTGAATTATAAATAAATTAAAAATTAAAAAAATCAATTAAAATTAATTTCAATTTGACTTTACTGGGACTCGAACCTGCGCATCAATGCATTTCTGTATTAAAAACCATACAACAATGCACCAGTTTGCTACAACCGGTGAGTATTTTTACAATTTCCACATCGATTTTTTAATTATTTTATAATTTTCGAAATTTTGAAAATGTAAAAACATTTTGTTGTCCATTTCATCTTGGTGATGGCCAACCCATCAACCTCGTTGATGAGCAACGATCAACCATCTCTATACCTATGCCAATGAAATTTAATTGTCACCCTCTCTGAACAAATAGATGATGCATCAATACATATGTACATATGTACATACATATGTACATCTATTGAGCAATAATAATTTGGTGGCTGCATCAAAACCCTCACCGTTCATCTTGGTGTATCGGGGCACAGCAGCTGCTAGACTCTGATGACTGATCAACGAAAATCCTACTGTCCCCCAAACATATCAAAAAACAACAATAACAATATTGTTGTGTACACAAAAGCATCTATTGAATTATAATTTTTTAATACAGAAAGATATGCACATAGAGGCGCAGGTTCGAGTCCCAGAAAAGTCAAATTGAAGCTAATTTAAATTGATTTTTTTGAATTCTTAAATTTATTTATAATTGAAATTCGATAAAAAAATTTTAAAATTACTTTACTCTTTTAGGAATTTGGTGCATTGGTGAAATCGGTGTATGTGAATAAAACTAAGAATATCAGCAGATGTGCACAAATGTAAAGTAACATTCCATTCTACAGCGCGCTGCTAATTTTTTCAACTTTTCTCTCAAATCTGTAATTCACCATCACTCAACTCTGGTAACATTAACAGGATGCAATAAGCAAAAGCATAAAAAATGCAAAGACACAACTAATTGCTGGAAGTAAAATGAAATCCCCCAAATCGCGTTGCTTTGCTAACTATACAAGCAAACACGGCTCAGCTGAAAACTGAAGCGAATGAATCGTGTTCTCGTTTTTTAAGGTCCCCACAAACAGGAGCGATACGATACAGCCCACACAGCAAAATCGTGTAGGACGCGATACGATTTGCATATGTGGGCTGTATCGTATCGCTTCTGTTTGTGGGGACCTTTACTCGGCTGGCCGAGTTTGCTAATTTACTTTTCGTTAGCAAAAGCAAAGCAAAAGCAAATGCAGCAAAAGTAGCTAAGCAATTTCAAACCCAGGTTCAAATTCTATTTATAGCACTTATAGCAGGGTTGCCGAACTTGGTAATTACCAAAATAGGTTATTTTCTGGGTACGGAAAAACTCACTCATGAACGCTCAAAAATACATTCTACTCATATCACAAACAAATATTCAAAGAAAAACGTATAACCACTCAAATAGTGAGCGAACTAACGCACAACAGCCATCGATCGCTCATAGCGGTGGCGATAAACTCAATTCATAAATTCACTCAAACATGAATTATCGTACAATTTCTCTGGTAAATTCACTCTTTGAGTTTATTTTATAATTTTTTGCGCTAGCGATCATTTTTTGAGTTTATCATTTTTGATCGCTCTTTGAGTTTATCATTTTATGCGTTCTCAAGGGTTTTTTGTGAGGTTTAAGCAGATAATGGCATCGTGAAGGCGCAGTTTTTGGATGATGGCGTGCGTTTATTAGATCATAAATATGATATATGCATGTATGTACATACATATGAATGCATTTGTGTACGTATATATGTATGTATGTACATATGTATGTATATATTTATAATATTTTAAAAAGCCTTAGGTCTTATAGCGATATATATGTACATATGTATATTGAAGTTGCACTTTAACAATTTTATTATGTATTTATTCAATCTAATAAAAAGTTTATATATGTATGAGTTTACATACACCCTGCAGTAAAAATCCGCAATGAAGCCTTAATGAATCACTGATGCAATTCACCTATGACGAGGAGGCCTCAGTGAATACTTTCATATAACGACTGATGAATTTTTCATATAAATGGTTTGCTTTCCTCAGAAAAAAAAACAAGAACAAATAAAACAAGTAAGGAAGCCTAAGTTCGAGTGGAATCGAACATTAGATACTCAGCTGTATGCTTTCATTGTTTGTTTGCGTTTGATGGAAACACGGTGTAGGTACTTTATATAAAGCAAGTGCTGCATAAAGTGGGCGTAGCCGCGCCCATTTTCAAAATTTTTATCAGTCATCCAACTAAGCATATGAATATTATTCTTTGTGCAAAATTTCATTCCTTTATGACTGCTAGTTACAAAGATGTCACGTTACAAATTCCCAAAGGGTGTTCTAGAAATATCTTTGTTAAAAAGTAGGCGTGGTCATAAACCGATTTCAATAAATTTTTGCGTGTCTATTAACACAAGTTATAAGAGTGTATAAACCAAGTTTCGTTATAATATCTCAATTATTTGTCGAGTTATGGGCTCAGAAATCTCGTATATTCCTGCTTCTTAAAAGAGGCGGTGCCACGCCCATTTTCCAAAATTTTTATGCTTTTCGTTTTATGTCCGCAGTTGGACTCCTGCCATAAAATTTCAATGATATATCTTTATATTTGACAAAGATATCGCTTAAAATGTTTTTATTAGATCACTTTATAATACCCATATATAAAAGTGGGCGTGGCCGTCAACCGATTTCGCTAAAATTTTCAACATGTATTACCGCAAGTAATAAAAGTGTACACAGCAAGTTTCGTCATTATATATCAATTATTTGTCGAGTTATGGGCTCAGAAATCTCGTATATTCCAGCTTCTAAAAAGAGGCGGTGCCACGCCCATTTTCCAAAATTTTTGTGTTTTTCGTTGTATGTCCGCAGGTGGACTCCTGATATAAAATTTCAATGATATATCTTTATATTTGACAGAGATATCGCTTAAAATGTTTTTATTAGGTCACTTTATAATACCCATATATAAAAGTGGGCGTGGCCGTCAACCGATTTTGACAATTTTTCGTCCAAATATTTGCCTAAGTAAGTATATCACGCGTACCAAATTTCATCGATATATCTTATACAGTTTCTGAGTTATGGCTCATAAAGCTTTCAATGTTTGCTCCTTAATAAGTGGGCGTGGCACCGCCCATTTTCCAAAATTCTATCAAATTTCTTCTTAGGGGCCTGAGCTTAACGTGTGGGTAAAATTTCATCACTCTAGCTATATTAGTGGCTGAGATACCAAATTTCCGATTTTTTCTATATGGGAAAAGTGGGCGTGGTCATGGTCCGATTTCGCCCATTTTCAATACCAACCGTCCCAGTGTCGATACCAACTTGCATTTCAAATTTCATCAAAATATCTCAATTTTTGCGCGAGTTAGAGTGTCTACAGACGGACGGACGGACAGACGGACAGACGGACGGACGGACGGACGGACGGACGGACGGACATGGCTCAATCGATTTCTCTTTTCACCCTGATCATTTTGATATATATAAGTCTATATCTATCTCGATTATTTCATTCTGTTACAATCCACCGTTATGTGATTAAAACTATAATACTCTGTGTACTAGTACAGCTGAGTATAAATATACTGAGTTATGACGACATTGATGAATATTCAACAAAGAATCATCACTGATCCTTCAGCAGTGAAACAAATTTACTGCAGGGCATATTTGTATTCATTCGACACATACATACATATATATGTATATGCATATGAAATAGGACGTTATTGAAAAAAATTCAGAAATAAGACGTTTTTCAAACAATTTTTGAAATAGCCGTCGATATGTAGTCTAGGTATATAAATATTTTATTTAACATAGGTACCTACATCTTTAGGTTTTACTTTAAAACTGGAATTGAACAACTGAGCGTACGTTCAAAATACAAGTTCGGATTTTATTAAATTGTACATATGTATGTATGTATGTATATAATATTAATGCATGCACATATGTATGTCTATTCAATAATGGAATGCGGGTAATGATATTTTCCATTTCGAATGTATATACATAGTACCTACATGTGTACAAATAAATAAAATGCGAACTTATTTTTTTAACGCTCAATTGTTGTATTCTAGTTTTCAAGTAAGAATTAAATACATACATATATATGTAGGTATTTATGTTAAATAAAATATTTAACAACCCTGCAGTAAATTTGTTTCACTGCTGAAGGATCAGTGATGGGTGACAGGTAACAAGGTCAACGGAAATAATGTCAATTGACCTTATTTCCCACCCGGTTGGGAAATAAGGTCAATTGACCTTATTTCCCAATCCAAATGGAAATAATGTCAACTATGCTTAAAACTTGTTCATTCATGAAAATATTTGCTGAGTTATTCTGCAAACCCGTTATGAGTACCGTTTGTTAATGAATGAAAACTCGCTCTTATGTTATTACAAATTAGTTGATAAGTGAATTTAGTGAAGTGTGGTCGTCGAAAAAGAAAACAATTGCGAAATGTCTTTACATTATTCATATGTGGAGGGACTTAGAAAAAATTCACAATTATTATTAATTGATAACAAATTCTTATTCAGGAAAAAAAATGTTCTTACGGCGTACATAAGATATGAATGCTATAATAAAGGTTGCACCGTAAGTGTCTCTGTGGACAAAGATGGTAATTGTAGGAATCTCAGTGCGAAAAATAACCACAATCATGAACCAAAAACGCAATAATGTCAATTGACCTTATTTCCCAACCGGGTGGGAAATAAGGCCAATTGACCTTATTTCCATTGACCTTGTTACCTGTCACCTCAGTGATGATTCTTTGTTGAATATTCATCACTGTCGTCATAACTCAGTATATTTATACTCAGGTGTACTAGTACACAGAGTATTATAGTTTTAATCACATAACGGTGGATTGTAACACCATAAAATAATCGAGATAGATATTGACTTATATATATCAAATTGATCAGGGTGAAAAAAGAATCGATTGAGCCATGTCCGTCCGTCTGTCTGTCTGTACGCACGATAACTCGCGCAAAAATTAAAATATTTTGATGAAATTTGGAATGCAAGTTGGTATCAAGACTGGAACGGATGGTATTGAAAATGGGCGAAATCGGACCATGACCACGCCCACTTCCCCTATATAGTAAAAATCGGAAATTTTGTATCTCAGTCACTAATAGAGCTAGAGTGATAAAATTTCACCCACGTGTGGAGCTCAGGCTCTTATGAAGAAATTTGTGAATCTAGCTATAAATACGATCATGAAACAGTGGGAAAAATTGGAAAAATATACTAATTTGACAAGGAAACAATTTCGAACATGTCTAGAGTTTTGTCTAAGAGAAAACAACTATTTCACATACAACAACACCTTTTATCAACAAGTTTACGGAATGCCGATGGGGAACCCATTATCACCCACGGTAGCAGACATAGTACTTGACAAAATAATAGACGACAGCATTGCTGAATTAAAATCAATTGACATATATATTAAATACATAAATAAATATGTAGATGATATATTCGCGGTAATAAAGAAAAAAGACGTGGAAGAGATACAAAAAACTTTAAATAGACAACACACAAAAATCCAGTTTACAATAGAAATAGAAGAACAAAATAAGCTTCCCTTCCTAGATATTGAGATCATAAGATCTGACTCAAAATTAAGAACAAACTGGTACTCGAAATCCGTCGCATCCTCCAGAATGATAAATTATCACTCAAACCATCCATGGACCCAAAAAAAGAATACATCCATAGGTTTTATACACAAAGTCTTAAGGTTGAGTGATAGCGAATACAAAAAATCTAACATCGTGAAAATTAAAAATATTCTGCAAAAAAATGGATACCCTAATGCATTGATAGACACATGGACAAAAACAACAATTGAAAAAATAAACGGCATACAAAAACCCACAAAGCAGAAAAAAGAAGAAGAGAAAAATATATATACAGGAATAACATACATACCAAACCTAACAGGCGGTAAACAATTAGAAAAAATAACCAAAAACAACAACATCAAATTTGCATACAAACCAAACAAAACACTAAACCACATATTCACACAAACCAAAGACAAAATTAAGAAAGAGCAACAAAACGATGTTGTATATGAAATTAGTTGCAATGGGAAGGAAGGAGAGCAATGTAATAAAATATATATTGGAACGACAAAGAGATCACTAGGCGTAAGAATAAACGAACACAAATTAGACGCAAAGAATAAGAAAACATCAACAGCGCTAGCAGAGCACCTGACGAATAAAGGCCACACAGCAGATTTTGACAATACGCGAATTTTGGACGTTGAAAGAAGAGAAAAGAAGAGAATGACACTGGAAAGTTTACGAATACAACAGAAAATAGACAAAGCAATAAATTATAAAGAAGATGTGGACAAGATAAACTGCGCTTATGTGACAGCATTGACAATTAATGGAAGAACCGCCGGACGAATACAATAGTTTAAATGTATAAATGTCGTTTTTGGTAAAAATGTCTAAAAGTTTAATATTGTTTGTTTGCAAACTTTTTGTGGAAAAATATGTATTATTCAGTCAATAGTAAGATATGTTAAATGTAAGTGAGTACAATGTTTTAAATTTAAAAATTTATTGAAGAATTGTGTTGTTTTTGTTAATGTTTTTTACATATGAACATATGTATGTATGTGAAACAAATTTTAATACATATTTGGTTCTGTTTTTTCGTTTTATGTTTAAAAAATTAATAAATCAGACTCCCTGATGAAGATGTGAGAAACATCGAAACGCGTAGGAGGAAAAAGAAAAAACTTGGTTTTTGTCTTTCACTAATCGGCCGAAAAGCTCCAACTAACTAGTAAAGTATTAACAAATTGGCCCAAATTCAAACAGAAATTTGGTGAGATTTTGAAAAACGGGCGGTGCCACGCCCACTTATTAAGGGCCAAACATTGAAAGTTTTATATGTCATATCTCAGAAACCGTTGAAGATATATCGATGAAATTTGGTAGGCGTGATATACTTACTTAGGCAAATGTTTGGACGAAAAATTGCCAAAATCGGTTAACGACCACGCCCACTTTTATATATGGGTATTATAAAGTGACCTAATAAAAACATTTTAAGCGATATCTCTGTCAAATATAAAGGTATATCATTGAAATTTTATGGAAGGAGTCCAACTGCGGATATAAAACCAAAAGCATAAAAATTTTGGAAAATGGGCGTGGCACCGCCTCTTTTTAGAAGCAGGAATATATGAGATTTCTGAGCCCATAACTCGACAAATAATTTAAATATAATGACGAAACTTGGTGTGTACACTTTTATTGGTTGTGGTAATACATGTTCAAAATTTTAGCGAAATCGGTGGGCGACCACGCCCACTTTTATATATGGGAACTATAAAGGGGCCTAATAAAAATATTTTAAGCGATATCTTTGTCAAATATAAAGATAATTCATTCAAATTTTGTGGCATGAGTTCCACAATAGACCGGAAACAAAAAATATAAAAATTTGGAAAATGGGCGTGGCACCGCCTCTTTTTAGACAAGGGAATATACGAAATTTCGGAGCCCATAACTCGACAAATAATTGAGACATTAAGACGAAACTTGGTTTATACACTTTTATAACTTGTGCTAATAGACACGCAAAAATTTATTCAAATCGGTTTATGACCACGCCTACTTTTTAACAAAGATATTTCTGGAACACCCTTTGGGAATTTGTAGCGTGACATCTTTGCAATTAGAAGTCATAAAGGAATGAAATTTTGCACAAAGAATAATATTCATATGCTTAGTTGGATGACTGATAAAAATGTTGAAAATGGGCGTGACTACGCCTACTTTATGCAGCACTCGCTTTACTTGTTTTATTTGTTTTTGTTTTTTTTTTTCTGAGGAAAGCAAACCATTTATATGAAAAATTCATCAGTCTTTATATGAAAGTATTCACTGATGATTCCTCGTCATAGGTTAATTGCATCAGTGATTCATTATGGATTCATTGCGGATTTTTACTGAAATGAAATAATAAAAAATGGCAATAAAAATCTATTTTTTCTTTGCGTGTTAAAGTTGTAGCGTTTCTCGAAAAAATACGTATTTAATTTTTCAACCTCAAATGTGGGAAAATAATACTGGTCGACAAATTTTTGTAACAGAAATAAAATTCTACGTTTCAAAAGGATTTCGGTGCACTTTTTGAGATATTCTTGTCCAAAGACGCGAAAAACGCGGTTTTTGGACGTATTCACTCCTCAATATCTTTAAAATTGCCCACTTTCATTAAAAACTGATTAAATCTATTGAAAGCACGATCATTTCTCTTGAAGACAATGTTTTGCTTTTTCGGATATCTTGCTTGTAACTTGCAATATTGCAAATAAAAATTTTGTAGCACGCTTTTAGGCAGTTTATTATATTAACAACAAACTGTGCGTTAGAATGAAATAAGTGAATTAATTTATATTAATTTATCGAAAATACGACTAAATTTTCCGTGACTGAAACAAAAATTCCAATCAGTGGCCTACTATGTATATATTTTCTATACTGAAATAAAAATAGTTCGGCAGAGCAGCTACAAAACTTGATTTCGATTAAAACAGCGTTACAAATAATGCCGTTGATTTCGAAGAAAAATACCTTATTGTACAAAAACATATATCTCTAGATATATAAATAAGAAACCCGAGAAAACAAAGCGCTGTTTTCAAGAGAATTGATCGTTCTTTCAATAGCTGCAATCATTTTTTAATGAAAGTAAGTAATTTAACAGATTGAGCAGTGAATATAGCAAAAAATCGCATAAATATCTCAAAACCTACAAGTATTACCGAAAATCCGACTTCAGATTCAGATTCAGGGCACCGAAATCCTTTAGAAAAGTAGAATTTTATTTGAGTTAGAAAATTTTTTGGAAATTTTGTCGGCCTGTATAATTAATGTCCAAATCCCGGGATAAATCCCGGGATCCCGGGATTAGAAAAAAAATCTCGAAAATCCCGGGATCGTAAAAATCGGAAAAATTGGAATCCCTACTACATACATACATATACATACCTATCGCTATGAGAGCTAAGGCTTTTTAAAATATTATAAATATGTACATACATATGTATGTACATCCATATATACGTACACACATGCATGAATATGTATGTACATTAAGCCGTATCACAAAAATAAAGTTTGCGTGTGTCAGTTTTATTTGAACACTTATGTCGAAAAAATATTTTTGGTGTACAATTTTTTTTTTAGGCCCGCGCTAAAAACAGCTAAATCGCGTTTTTTGTAATAACTTCCTTATTTGATGTCGGATCTCTATGATCTTAATGTCGCAGAAAAGGTCTCGCTCTGCACTATATTTGGCCCATATAAAGTTTCGACCTCAAAGGTTGTTCTGAGTTTTACCTTTAAAAATTTTGGAGTTGCTATCCCTAGATTTTTTTATTTTTATCACTAATACTAAGCTCTCAAAAAACCATGAGGACTCCGCTAAAAAAGTTGTAGCCTTTATTCACAAACAAAAAAGTTATACCGTTTTAAAATCAGAGAACCTGTTTTTTGAAAAATTATCCAAAGTTTTTGTTTATATGAGGCAGTAACGCCATATAGTATGAGGTTTTGATTAAAAAGTATTCTAAGTCCTCGATGTAACAGCGATGGAACAGCTACCAATACTTAACACATAATTTGCAAAAAATTATTGACGATTGGACTATTTGTGCTGATCAAGGTTATTTATATTGAATGATAATGGCTGTAGTGAAGATTTGGCAAGTATTCAAGGGAGCTCTAAGCACGGCGCGCTGGTTTACAACGGCTTCACGATTTCTGCATCCATGCGTATCGTAAAATCATCCAAGTTATTTAGAAAACTTCTAGAGTTCGTTGTAAAATTATACGCGCCTAAAGAGACAACGGAAGACTTAATGTATTATCAATACTTGCGCTGGATGCGTCGTGTGCCCCTAGAAATGCAGTTAATTATTCAGCCTACAATTGAAAACAACGCATTTTACTTTAATCCCGAAAACATCTTCTTGCCTATGATAACCGAGACCGAAAATGACGATAAATGGGAGCTAATCCAGATTTTCTAAAAACGCGATCGTAATCTGGAGCCAAAAATTAAGCTGACGTGTTTTGCCGTTTCTCTGTGGTATTTTTGCCTCCCTACTGTGTAATTTTTTATAAAAAAACAAGTGTTTCATTTTAAAACGTTATAACTTTTTTGTTTGTGAATAAAGGCTAGATTTTTTTTTGGGGGATTCCTCATGGTTTTTTGAGAGCTTTGTATTAGTGGTTAAAAACAAAAATCTAGGGATAGTAACTTCAAAATTTTTAAAGGTAAAAATCAGAACAACCTTTGAGGTCGAAACTTTATATGGGCCAGATATAGTGCTGGGCGAGACCTTTTCGGCGACATTAAGATTATAGAGATCCGACATCAAATAAGGAAGTTATTACAAAAAACGCGATTTAGCTGTTTTTAACGCATGCCTAAAAAAATTTTTTTTACACCAAAAATATTTTTTTGACATAAGTGTTCAAATAAAACTGACACACACTAAACTTTTTTTTTTGTCCATATAACGTGATACGGCTTAATGTACATACATACATACATCATATTTATGGTCTAATAAACGCACGCCATCATCCAAAAATTGCGCCTTCACAATGCCATTAGCTGCTGCACAACAAACCCTTGTGAACGCATAAAATGATAAACTCAAAGAGCGATCAAAAAATGATAAACTCAAAAAATGATCGCTAGCGCAAAAAATTATAAAATAAACTCATAGAATGAATTTTCAAAAAATGAATTTTCAAACGATCTCTCATTTTAAAATGAATTTATGTAAGATTTTATCGCCAATGCAGAGACCCATCGATCGCTGTTGACGTGCGTTCATTTGCGTTCGTTGTCACTGTGTGTTTGCGCTCATGAGAGCGTGGCATAGCTCAGAATTATAGAGTGATAATTCGTTTGAGTGAGTTTATTTTGAGCGTTCTTCGCACCCTGGTTATTTTTTCGCTGTTGGTTTCTTGGTAACTTTCAAATCTGTTTGGCAATTTTTATTTTCAAGAAGTTGTTTACTATTTTTGGTATACAAGAAAAATATGGAAGTGATTATAGGACAATGAGAATATTTGGAGCGCTGACTGTTCATTGTTAATATGCACAGGCAAATAAAGACGAGCATATCTCCGATTAAAAACTGAAATAGTTTTGCTTCGATACACATAGTACATATTAGTTGATATTTTTTCGTTTAGGCTTCATTTTTGAGCTCTCATGACCAATGTTTTTTTTATAAGGAAAAAATGTATGTGAAAAATTAATATTTTTGGTAGAAGTTATAAATACATATGTATGTAGATTTATTTCGGAGATCACCACATCCCTTCATCAGACTTCTTTTTACTTTTATTCTTGCGTCCGCATAAAACATCCTTTAATGAAAAATTTCACTAAAAAGTTAAAAATAAATAATAGCTTAAAAAACTAAAAAAAAACACGCTTTAATCTTAAAAATCGTACTAAAAATTGAGAAATAATTTTATTAGAAACATGATGAACGAAAATATAAGTACTTAAGGAAAAGCGTGGGGGTGCTCAATAATATTTGAACATGAAAATATTCGATTCGTACAACTAGTACAAAAATATAAATATGTACCTAGTTGCGAAATTAAAGAGTAGGTTATATGAAATCTCAAAAAAGTCAAAATAAAAATATTAGTTAAAAACAGCGATCTTAAATATTTTTTGACATACTGAGCACCACCCGACGCTTTTCCTTAAATACTTATATTTTCGTTCATCATTTTGTTTCTAATTAAATTATTTCTCAATTTTTAGTACGATTTTTAAGATTAAAGCGTGTTTTTTAGTTTTTTAAGCTATTATTTATTTTTGCAACTAACTTTTTTTCCGTGAGGGTATCTAATGCTCTCTATGTGTATACATTCTTAAACAAATGTGTTTGTTGCTATTGTTGTTTGCAAACCGCGATGTTATGACGAATGTGTTTATCGTTATTTTTGTTTGCATTACCATTGATTCTAACAAATTAGGTGTATAATTTACCAATCTGCATTTTTATCTAATCCTCTCTGTACCTTCATATTCGTAGACGTTAATATATACGCATGAGCCTAAAAGCATGCTACATTTTGTCAAATTTTCAAAATTTGATGGGACTTTCGACATTTAAATCAAGTTTACATCGATTGGGGAAAATATGGGAAGAAATTTTTAACAGAAATCGATAGAAGACATTCCAAACTTTAATTTTATTACAGTTAGCGAGTGTAGCACGCTGTAGCACACAAACTTTTTGTCCATCGAAGTTAGAAAGTACCATTTTTGCTGGTCTATATGTTTTTTTTTAATATTTGGTTATTGCACTGATTTTTTCTTTAATTAGTCAAGGATGTGCTATATTTTCTTTTAAACTCACAACAGGGACAATAGAGATATAAGCAGGGTTTGAATTTGCTTGCTGCAAAACAGCAATAGCCAATGTTTTTTGCTTATTGCTGAATTAAGCCGAGCCAAAAACGAAAACACGAATCATTCGCTTCAGTTTTCAGCTGAGCCGTGTTTGCTTGTATAGTTAAGCCAAGCAACTCAATTTGAGAGGGTTGCTTTTACTTCCAGCAATTAGTTGAGTGGTAAATTTTTGCTTACAGTTGCTTATTTTGCTGAAACTAGTTTTTAAGCAGAATTCAACATGAAAAGATTTTTACAAATAGTCTATATCTATCTCGATTATTTCATTCTGTTAAAATCCACCGTTATGTGATTAAAACTATAATACTCTGTGTACTAGTACAGCTGAGTATAAAAATCAAAAACCAAACAACAAAACAAACAAAGTCGCATTTTAAGTAAAGGAACAAGGGAAAGGGAATAAAAATCCGATTTCGAAACTGTTTACACATCAATGTTCATGAGTACTCGTTACTCACGCTTTCTTTTTTTATACATATTTACTTATGTATGTATGTATGTAATAATAATAATAATAATATAATAATACAATGGCGCTATTATAACTCTGACGAGTTTTATGGCCGAGCTTCTCTCCCAATTCGAGGTGTGCTCCTTTTTGTTTTTCCTACTAATTGGGTGCACCTACAGTTTTATGCCGGCTCCGAACGGCGAATGCATTTTTTGTGAGAAGCTTTTTCATGGCAGAAATACTCTCGGAGGGTATGCCGCCCACTGCCGAGAGGTGACCGCTGCTCTTAAAAAACCCAATAATTGGATTTTTACTAATTAGAAAAATTGTTTTGCTCGGACCGTGGTTTGAACCCGAGACCTCTGGCATAGCAGGCGAGCACTCTACCCACTGCACCACAGCGGCAAAAGCAAAGCAAAAGCAAATGAAGCAAAAGTAGCTAAGCAATTTCAAACCCTGGATATAAGTTATAAGGAAAATTTATAGCTAAAGTTAGCAAAAATTTCAATTTTGTTGAATAAAATTTTTCTGACTTCAGATACCATTATTTTGTAAAAAAAATCAACTTTTTGCAAAGTAGTCATGAATTGTTCATATTTGGACATTTTTTTTTATAAGACTACATGATTAGAATCTGAAAATTAGGTATTGAAAAAAATGAATTTTTTCCGCGGCCGAACCACTGTGCGCCCAATATTTCAACTTTTTTAGCCTAAAATCGATCCGATCCTTCACGTTGGTCACCTTGCCGCGGCGAAGGGGCTTAAGTTGCATATCGAGGCATCTCTCCATAGAGGGAACCTCGATGTGGGGCGAACTAAGAGAAAAGCCCTCCATTTGCCTGCATACGTAGAGAAGTATAGCCAACCAATCCGGTAAGCTATCTCCTATGCGTGTGTTGGAAATGGCGGGATTGCCGCACCAACACCACCCTAATCCAAGGTGTTCAGGCATACGCGCTGAAGGATGAATGGTCAGTGGGTGGCTAAAATAACTGATCCCGTACGGTCCCCTCCGATGCCCGGGAAAGGTCGGTTGTATAAGTGCCTTCTCCCCGCATTCCGGCTCTGCGGACGAGTGACGACCCTTTCCGGAACACTCGTGGGAACAAAAACATGGAAAAATTAAACAAAAAAAATGAAAAACAAACAAACCAAAATCAAATGACAATGACGAACGAAACGGAACAGGACAACAGAGCGACGGACAGAGATACGGACTCGACAATGGACTCTATGACTATGACCACTACAACTTTCTACAGAAATCCTGAACCTTTGGTGACGGATTCTGAGGAAGAGACGCTCCTGGCATCGAGCCAGGATACAATTATAAGTGCCGTGGGAAGTACCAACCATAGTACGCCCACGGCACAAACAACACCACAACAGAGCACATCCTCCAAAGCAGTAGGAAGCACCAACCATAGTGCACCTGCTGTCGCGGGGGACGTCAAGAAAAAAAGGACGAAGAGCGACCGCCAGATCCGGAAGAACAAATACCAGAGGGCGCTATTCATGCTGAAAAAGCTAGAAAATGGCGACTCTCCTGGCTGTTCGAAGGATGTGGCAAGATACAAAGAGATGATTGAGGAGTTTGAAATCTACGAACGTGAGTTTCAGGCTTCTAAACCACCTCCAACAACAAAAACCGGCGCCAGTGAAAATTCTCAAAAGAGAAATAGATCTGGCAACGATAACAACAGCAACACCACTGAGGCGACAAAGAAGCCCAAACGGGCTGACATGCCAGCCACGACACAGCGTCACTTTAGCGACGTCGCCAGAGACCATCTGCAAGTGGCTATTGTAGACGCGAACAGCAGATCGCCAGCATCAATTCAGCAGAACTGGATGGAGATCGAGATCGGGTTGACGAAGCTCGCGATGCGTCGCGTGCTTGACAATCCGGCCGGTCCCCCCATCCGGTCTTTGAATCCTCGGAGGTGCTCAGGGGTTACAGGGTGATTAAATGTGCGGATGAGTTTTCCTTGGAGTTCCTAAGGAACAGCGTTGCTAGGATCAGCGAAGGGCTCGAGACTATCGAGCTGCAGCTGATCCAAGCGGCGGACGTTCCAAGGAGGCCTCGTGCGCGCATTTGGTTACCCCCCATGGACAACCCGGAGGAGGAGCTGTTGAAATGCGTGAAGCTGTACAACAGTCACATACCGGCCGTTGCAGAGTGGCAGCTCATTAAGGCGGAGACAACAACAAACACCAGCAGACCGATACTCGTGGCGATCTGCGAGGAGTCGCTCTAAGCCTTGGCAAAGGCAAATCATAAGGTTGCCTTCGGCATCCGTATGGCCAAAGTCAAGGTCTTCACTGGCGACAAAACTCCCGATGAAGACGACCCTGAAGAGGTAGATGATGAAGGTCAATGCTGAGGGGCGTCAACATCAATGACCCCACATCATAACAGACTCGTCAGCTGCGCCCAGATTAATCTGCAGCACTCAAAAGGTGCTACGGATAATCTGAGGGTTCTCCTGGTGGAGGATGACGTCGATATCAGTTTCGTCCAAGAGCCCTGGGTGCACAACCAAACAATCAAAGGGCTAAACACCAGCACACACACGCTTTTCTACAAGGCTAACACAGGTAATCCTAGATCTTGCATACTAATCAAAAAAGGTTTTAATGCATTTCTTTGCTCAGATTACAGCACAGCAGATACAACAGTGGTCAGGGTATGGGGCGTAGACGAACGACCCATTTTCGTGGTGTCGGCGTATATGGCTCACGATAGGGAAGCTCCACCTCCACTTCCTAAACGACAACAGCGACAGCACCATCATAGGCTGTGACGCGAACGCCAGACATTCAATCTGGGGGAGTTCTGCAACCGACGATAGGGGTGAGTCCTTATTTCAATTTATATTAAACACTAGTTTAAGTATATGTAACGTAGGGTCCAAACCGACCTTCAGATTTCCCAGTTCCGAGAGGTACCAAGGATGGGAGGAGGTCCTAGATCTGACTCTCACCACAGACGCAGATGCGTCGCTAGTGGAGAACTGGAGAGTATCCGACAAACCATCCCTATCGGATCATTGCTGGATCCTCTTCGGCCTAAGAGTGGGATCTGGACACCCTCCTCCTATCCGCTATAGGAACCCCAGAAGAACTAAATGGGATGCATTTACAAGAAGATCAGAAAAATTTCTCTCCAAGGGTCTCAAAGCTAAACTAGAAATCCCGATTAGCTTGATGCAGTAGTTGAAAACTTAGAGAAAACGCTAACAAAAGCGTACACTAAATCCACACCAGTTAGTATTCAGAAAAAGAAATCCCCCCCCCCCCTGGTGGAATGGGGAACTCAGGGATCTAAGAACAACAGTAAGAAGAACCTTCAATGAATGCTTCTAAACTAAAATATGGAACCCATATAAGGAGGCACTAAAAAATATAAGCAAGCACTAAGGAAAGCCAAGGCCGAGTCCTGGAAATCCTTTTGCTCTTCAATAGAAAACAGCCGGGAATCCTCCAGACTGAGCAAAATTCTGTCCAAGGGTCACAATAGCCCCCATTTCGTAAGAGGTGGGGACGGTGAATGGACAACCTCAGAGGAGGACTCCCTAGAAACTCTTATAAATGCGCATTTCCCTGGTAGTGAAAGGGTATCGACCAGTGCACCTCAACCAGTACAACTAGTACTACCAGAGGGGCTGTCAGAATCGATTATTAGCAGGGAAAAAATCGCGTACGCCATCAATAGTTTCTCTCCATACAAATCGCCAGGCCCAGATGGTATCTATCCGATAATGCTACAAAAGCTAGGAGACCCCTTGACACTCTGGCTGGAAAGGGTATATAAAGCTAGTATAGCCATGACCCACATTCCATTAAGCTGGAGAAGGGTCAAGGTCATCTTCCTACGTAAAGCAGGGAAAAGATCCCACGAGCAGGCCAAAGACTACAGACCCATTAGCCTAACCTCCTTCCTCTTAAAGGTCTTGGAAAGGCTCATTGACATCCATATAAGAGCGATCATAACAGGGCCTAAACTCTCCAAAGCTCAACATGCTTACATGAAAGGCAGGTCCACTGACACAGCTCTTCATGAGCTAGTAACCACCATAGAAAAATCACTAAAATACAAACAATTCTCCCTAGCGGCCTTCCTTGATATCGAAGGCGCTTTCAATAACATCGAGATCAACCAGATTGTAGGATCCCTCGAAGGTCTAGGTATCAACTACCATATCTGCGGATGGGTTCAATCTATGTTGAACAACAGGATAATTCAAGTCAGCATGGGTTCGGTCACGGCTACTCGCTACGTGAGGAGGGGCACACCACAGGGTGGCGTTCTCTCTCCTCTACTATGGGTTGTGGCTGTGAACGAAATACTACTCGAGCTCAACAAAAACGGTGTAAAGGTAGTCGCGTATGCTGACGATGTAGCAATAATAGTATCGGGCCCGTTTCCGTCGACATTAAGTGAAATAATCCATGCAGCCCTTAACAAACTGAAATCATGGGCCGCCAAAAGCGGACTCAGTATTAACCCTAGCAAAACCGAACTGGTGCTATTCAGCAACAGATATAAAATACCACAATTCAGAATGCCCTCTATAGACGGCAATACTCTCGAACTATCTGAAAAGGTTAAGTACCTGGGTGTCGAAATAGATCGCAAACTGAATTGGAAGACAAACATCGAAAAGAGAGCAGAAAAGGCACAATAACTCGTGCAAAAGAATATTCAGCAGAAACTGGGGTCTCACGCCCAAACTTGTCTTGTGGCTATACACAGCCGTCATACGGCCAACACTAACATACGGTGCGGTAGTATGGTGGCCAGCCCTAGACAAGCAGTACAACGTCAAAAAACTAAACAGCTTACAACGAACAGCATGTGCTGGGGTGACAGGAGCATTGAAGTCGTGTCCAACTGACGCACTGAATATAATCCTGCATCAATTACCAATTGACCTTCACATACGTGAAACTGCAACGAGGTCGGCAATACGACTTCTTGAGTCGGGCTGCTGGACTGACAGGCAATATGGTCACGGTAATATCCTAAACATGCTTCCCGGATTACAGAAAACATCAGACTACCTCCCAACCACACTGGACTTTAACAGGAACTTCAAGGTGAGGTTCCCCTCGAGAAGGGAATGGAGAAGGGATAGCGTGCGGAAGAAGGAAACAATCTCGATCTACACAGACGGGTCCAAAATGGACACAGGTGTGGGGTCGGGAGTTTTCTCTGAGCAACCAAATATCTCACTCTCTTTCCGTCTGCCAGACTCAGCCAGCATATTCCAAGCGGTGTTACAAGGCATATAGCGGGCCTGCGAGTTCTTGCTAGGAAGCACAGTCAGGGGACGCGAGGTGCACATATACACAGACAGTCAAGCGGCGCTTATGGCGCTCAACTCTCCCATGACAACATCCAAGACAGTGCGAAGCTGCAAAGATGCTGTTGAAGCAATAGCGGCGGAAGGTGTGGCCATCTCGCTAATCTGGATTCCTGGTCACAGGAACATTGAGGGCAACGAGATGGCAGATGAACTGGCTAAAGCCGGGGCATCTATGGACCTATCAAGAGCAGTTACGCTAAGCTGCCCCCTATCAGCCATTAAAAGAGACATTCATGACAAACATAAGGAACTGGCCACACTTCGGTGGAAATCTACAGCAACATGCAAGATAACGAAGCAAACCTGGCCGGACTACAACATAAAAAGAACTAGGGAACTCCTTAGTAGATCAAGGAAGGAAATTTTCAGAATTACAGCCACTATCACGGGACACTGGCCTTTTGGCAAACAAGCCGAACGGATGGGAATCCCATTCAACACTAGATGCAGAAGCTGCAACCAAGATGGCAGCGAGGAATCGATCACACATTTCCTGTGCGAATGTCCCGCACTGTCTCATATCAGTCATAAAGCCTTTGGTAGGTTTGAATTCCAAAGCCTAAAGGACTTATCAGTTTGCCCCCCAACCGACCTTAACAGGTTCATCGAAGGAACCAAATGGTTCGATCAGGATGATGAACCGCAATAACAACAACCGATTTCAGAAGGTTTACCGAGGGAACCAAATATGGTTTCGTACGGATGGAGAACCGTGACGACAGGGATTATTTGGTCCATGAGTACGTGCATCAAAATGGCGCCTGGTGCGCTAATTGGGCCTGGCTAAAGCACAGCAACCAACCAACCAATTACGAACAAATTTGTAGAAGGAAGTTTTAAGTTTAGTTCAGTGGTTTTGAAGTTTTAAGCGACCGAACAAACCACGACTAATATTTATATAAATATACGAGTATAGATTACAAAATTAAAATGAATAATTTAACAATAAGAAAATTATGTACATATGAAAATTGTAGCTGGTTTATAACTAGTTGGTTTATAAACTATGTAGTTTGATGCGATCGACAGATCGGGCCACTGGTCGTGGCTACTCTTAGCTGTTATACGGGCATGGCGAGACTGGTCCTCTCCTAGGACATCGCAATGTTAATTGGGCCAATTTTATTTATATGAAATGTTTCTGGTTTTGGGATAGTTTGTTGTGACTCTGTAGTACGGCTGGGTAAATCGGCTTCGACTTTAATCGATTATCGACTTTTTGCTAAAAAAAATCGACTTCTACAATCAATTGTTGTGTTTGAAAGTTAGTCGGAAATCGATTAATTGGCTCGACTAATCGACTTTTTTACTATATATATTTGCGGTATAATTTTGTCAGAACTAATATATAAAAAAAAAGCTTCTCAAGAAAAGAGCATATAAATTACAGCAAGCAAACCAAAAAAAACAAGCATTCGCCCTTCGGAGCTGGCACTGTGGGTCCACTTAATTTGTAGGAAAAACAAAAGTCTCCAATTGCGTGCGAAACTTGTCAGAGTTGTAAACGCACGAGTGTATTATTAGCCGTGTTTTTATTTAAACGCACATCTCTATCTGCGCTTAGCAGTCCATACAAAGTTTAAGTGCAGATTTATTTTCAGGGGGCAGAGGGGACATTTTAGGAGATCATATCCGGCCAAAAAAAAAACTTTAAGGGGTAGGTGAGGGTTGTAGAGAGATCATAAAACTGAAGGCCCCACCCTCCGGAGGTCTATGGTCCCCGAGATAATTGTCGTTAAAGTTCCGAGGCTCAGATTGGATATGATGAACAAATTTCATTTATTTACTGTTGAGGAATGCAAAAATGGCAACACTGATCAAAAATAGAGTGGTCCTAATCACCAAATGGCAACCTTACCATCCCCAGTCCAATGGACAAGCAGAACGGTTTGTGGATACACTAAAAATAGCTTTAAAAAAATTAAAATATGAAGGAACAGATCCAGAAAACTTGCAAACATTTTTGCAGACATATAGATCCACATCAAATCCAAATGTTGTGGAACGCAAATCGCCGGCAGAAGCATTCATTAATCGAGAAATCAAAACCACGTTGGATCTAACCAAGCCACAAGCAATGAAAATCGGACAACGAAATCTAAACCTGAAAGACAATTCAATATCAAACACGGAGCAAAATCAAGAGAATTTTCGAAAGACCTTGTAAACGTGAAATGGCATCAAGGCAATGATGGTCAAGCGTTATGGAGACCATACTACTAGTCGCTATTGTAGGCATACGTGCCTAATATCATGTTCAGACATAAAAATTAATTAAGTCAATTGGGGTTGATTGAACATCTTTAGATTTGGTGTTCAGACATATTTAATTTACTTGGCCCATTTAACAGGTCGGCTCAAGATACATACACACATACACGCCGTGAGCTGAATATCAAACTCTCGTGACCTAAATGTCAAAATTGGAAGGAGGACGAAATAATTTGACATTCATCTCACAATTTTTACCAATCGTAAACACGAATGCATGTATAAAATAAGCAGAAATAAAAACAAATTTGATAGGTGATGAAGAAGAACAAGAATGCAGCTGATCTGACGAACCAACCTGTTTAGTGGACACTGACGCTAATCACATTTCTCTTTTCATGACATTTCATTTTACTTATGAAACAAACCTTTTAACAGGGTTGCATGCAGAATTGTTCTTCATTAACAACTCATTAATTTCTAATGAAGCATTAACTTGGTCAATTTTTGTATGGTAAATTGAGAATCATTGGGCTTGAAAATTGAATGAAGGCTCTTAATGTTCAATTAAGGTTGTGTCTGAACATAACATAAGTTAAGTAGTTTGGTTGTAATGTATATAAGTGTGAACCCGATGTAATATAAATAGGATCTGCTAATGTGTTATACCATGTAATGATTATTGTGAATAGTTCTTTAATACTCTTTGTAAGTAAATTAGCCAATAAGAACCGAGATAGCAACTCGTTGTAAATACTTTACTTGAGAAAGAAAATATAAGAACGAGAAGATTCATTCGATATTGTAGCCTCAAAGTAATCACAAGCGTTTAATTTGATAGGTTTATATTTTCCGTGTGTTGAATACCACCTGATATATAATTTCACTATGTAACTAATTATTTATGCGATGTTTTTGACCTTAATGAGCTACTGCGGCTGAGTTGAGGGGATTCCTCTTTTGGAAACCAACTCATCGAATGCAGAAACCAATAATCTACCAACAACAAGTCGCAGGACTCGGAAACCACCGACCTGGATGAAGGATTATGATACTTCCTAACAAAGGGAGGTGTTGAGGAATGCGAAAATGGCAACCCTGATCAAAAATAGGAGTAGTCCTAATCACCAAATGGCAACTCTGATTCAAGATGAAAAACCATCGCCATCTTAAATAGAAGAGACTAACACGTTGATCGCCATAAGCTGAATTAAATAAAACACTCTAATTTGTATTTGAAATTAATATTGTAGATTTATATTAAAATAAAGAAACGTGATTGGTATTTTGTCTCGTAGCAGAGATCGTAACATTTACAAACTAGTTGGAATTTCACCTAAATTTAACACTTTCAAATATTATTAATATATATACATATGCGCGTGTGTTTGTACGCGAAAAAATTTAAGAAAAAAAGTCGAATTAAATCGATTATCATAGCCGACTAATCGACTTCGATAGTCGAAATTATAAAAGTCGAGTCGAAAGTCTAAAATCGACTTTTTGCCGAGACGACCCAGCCCTACTCTGTAGGGCGATCGTCAAAACAAGAAATGATGGTGAAACAAGTAAGGAAGCCTATGTTCGAGTGGAATCGAACATTAGATACTCAGCTGTATGCTTTCATTGTTTGTTTGCGTTTAATGGAAACACGAATTATTTTATATAAAGCAAGTGCTGCATAAAGTGGGCGTAGCCGCGCCCATTTTCAACATTTTTATCAGTCATCCAACTAAGCATATGAATATTATTCTTTGTGCAAAATTTCATTCCTTTATGACTTCTAGTTACAAAGATGTCACGTTACAAATTCCCAAAGGGTGTTCCAGAAATATCTTTGTTAAAAAGTAGGCGTGGTCATAAACCGATTTCAATAAATTTTTGCGTGTCTATTAACACAAGCTATAAAAGTGTATAAACCAAGTTTCTTCATAATATCTCAATTATTTGTCGAGTTATAGGGTAAGAAATCTCGTATATTCCTTTGTCTAAAAAGAGGCGGTGCCACGCCCATTTTCGAAAATTTGTCTATTTTTTGTTTTCGGTCTATTGTGGAACTCTTGCCACAAAATTTCAATGAATTATCTTTATATTTGACAAAGATATCGCTTAAAATGTTTTTATTAGGCCATTTTATAATACCCATATATAAAAGTGGGCGTGGTCGTCAACCGATTTCGCTAAAATTTTTAACATGTATTGCCACAAGTAATAAAAGTGTACACACCAAGTTTCGTCATTATGTATCTATTATTTGTCGAGTTATGGGCTCAGAAATCTCGTATATTCCAGCTTCTAAAAAGAGGCGGTGCCAAGCCCATTTTCCAAAATTTTTGTGTTTTTCGTTGTATGTCCGCAGGTGGACTCCTGGCATATTATTTCAATGATATATCTTTATATTTGACAGAGATATCGCTTAAAATGTTTTTATTAGGTCACTTTATAATACCCATATATAAAAGTGGGCGTGGCCGTCAACCGATTTTGACAATTTTTCGTCCAAACATTTGCCTAAGTAAGTATATCACGCGTACCAAATTTCATCGATATATCTTCAACATTTTCTGAGTTATGACTCATAAAGCTTTCAATGTTTGCTCCTTAATAAGTGGGCGTGGCACCGCCCGTTTTCCAAAATTCCATCAAATTTCTTCTTAGGGGCCTGAGCTCAACACGTGGGTAAAATTTCATCACTCTAGCTATATTTGTGGCTGAGATACCAAATTTCCGATTTTTTCTATATAGGAAAAGTGGGCGTGGTCATGGTCCGATTTCGCCCGTTTTCAATACCAACCGTCCCAGTGTCGATACCAACTTGCATTTCAAATTTCATCAAAATATCTCAATATATGCGCGAGTTAGAGTGTTTACAGACGGACGGACGGACAGACGGACAGACAAACGGACGGGCGGACGGACATGGCTCAATCGATTTCTCTTTTCACCCTGATCATTTTGATATATATAAGTCTATATCTATGTCGATTATTGCATTCTGTTACAATCCACCGTTATGTGATTAAAACTATAATACTCTGTGTACTAGTACAGCTGAGTATAAAAACGTGTAGTGTAGCTGCATGACATGTGACAAGCTTATCGCTAGTTGACTTTGGCACAAATGTACCAAGTAGTCCAATAATTATTTTTACAGGGTACAAACATCTTAACTTACACCTTAACTTACAACTATGTACACTAAACAAGGCAACTAAGACGGGGCGAAACGGCTAATCCATCTACTGAAATAAAAAGCTACTGACAGAAAACTTTTGAAAACAACAGCAATAGCACGTACCTACCCAATATGCAAAATATATTTATTACAAGACCGGTATTCATAAAAAATAAAATAGTTTGTAGCAATGGTTTAAAGTGATATTTTCATAAAATTTTTCGATTTTAACAGCTTTATAAATTTTTTTTATTTTTTATGAATAAGGGGGTAAGTTTACAATAAACTTGATTCAGCAAGCTAAATGTTTGGAAAATTGTTGTAAGTCATTTACGAATAATTGTCGAATCAACGAAAAGGAACCCTGATTCTACAATTGTATTTCACGTTTGGAAAACAATTGTTAATAAACATTTTTATACAATGTATTGTAAAAGTGAGGTAAAAAATTGTGCTCTCACAAAAAAAATGCATAATTTATGACTCGAATTCGGTACATTTGCGTGATTCCTCACCATTATGCTACAATTGTACTCTAATTTTCGTTGTCTAAATCGAAATATATATATTTCATCAGTTTGGGAAATTTTGTATTTACAAGCAAGCTTGAAAAACAGACTTGGGCATTATTCGAATAAATTTTTATTTAGATAATTATTTGAATAAAAATTTATTTATTTGAAAAAGAAATAGCACCTGCGAATAAAACGAAATTAAACCCGTGGGTATTATTTCCACTCAGAAAGGGAAAGAACGCCCGCGCGCCCTATTCGGCGATATGGGCTTTATTTCCCTTTCGAAAGGGCAATTAAGCCCGCAGACGGGTTTTTTTTTTTTTTTTTTTTTGGTGTATTACTGGGAAGAGCGCCGCAGGCTATAAAAGTGTATAAACCAAGTTTCTTCATAATATCTCAAATATTTGTATTTGTATTTGTATTTGTATTTATTTATTAATAGCCAGGAGATACAAAAGTAAGTCTTAAAGGCTAATAGGATATATATGTAAATATGTATGTAAACTAAGGTATAGTGACATTATCTGTTATACTTCAAATAATATAAACAGAGTTAACAATAGTTGCATTTAAAAGAAATGATTGAAATGAATATAAGTTTGA
This sequence comes from Urophora cardui, assembly GCA_960531455.1. NCBI lineage: Eukaryota > Metazoa > Arthropoda > Insecta > Diptera > Tephritidae > Urophora > Urophora cardui. Next base: position 102,964,916 of record OY482672.1, read on the forward strand.
CTCAGTAGGGAGTACATAATAAAATATGGAAAGTATAATTGAATATTTGAATATACCCAGTAAGGGGCAGGCATGCCATAAAGGGCACATTGGGCCAGAAAGGACCCAGTCGAAAATGGTAAGATATTATTTAAGAAACAAGTTTAGTGAATAGATGAATAAGCCCTTTGGCATTGAGAAGTCAAACTCAATAGACTGGGATAGCTTATTAAAATCAATTAAGGCCCTGGTAACAGGAGCATTTTGAGCATACAACGATTTACAATGTGCAATATGGAAAGGGAGTGGATTTCTAAGGTGCCTGACGGGGATATTGAAAGGGATACGTGCGAGGAGAGGAGGGCAATCAATGGAGCCGCAGATAATGTTAAAGACGAATGACAGTGACAATATCTGTCTTCTGGTTTGGAGGGACTTCAGACCGAGTAATAGACAGCGAGATTGGTAGGAAGGGACAGGGTCAGAAAAACGAAGAGAGCGGAGGGCGAAGCGTAAAAAGGCTTTCTGAATGCGTTCTAAACGAGTTACGTGACACTCATGATAGGGTGACCAAATAAAAGATGCATATTCAAGTCTTGAACGAACGAAAGAAGTATACAGAAGTTTTAACGTATACGGATCAGTAAATTCCGCAGCATTACGGCGGACAAAAGCAAGCATAGCGTAGGATTTAGATACAACTAAGTTAAGATGACTTGAGAAAGAGAACTTAGAGTCAAAGACCACCCCAAGGTCCTTGATTTCATTTACTCGGCGTAGTGGAGCTTGAGAAATGTGATAAGAAGTATCAGAGATATTAAGACATTTGGAATAGGTAACCACAAAACATTTATCAAGATTAAGATAGAGACAATTATTTTTACACCAATTATTTAAGTTATCAAGTTCAAGTTGTAATAGAAGAGAGTCCATTGGGCAAGTAATAGCTGAGTAGATCTTAAGATCATCCGCATAGAGTAGTATCTTAGAAAGGGAAAAACATGAAGTAATGTCATTAATAAAGAGAATAAAGAGCAAGGGGCCAAGTATGCTACCCTGGGGTACACCAGAAGTAACAACAAAGGTATGTGATCGGGCATTGTCGACAACAACAGAAGAACGACGATTAGAAAGGTATGATTTAAACCAATCTAGAATAGCCGAGTGAAAGCCAATACAAGCGAGTTTTTTTTATTAGTATAGCATGGGAAACTCTATCGAAGGCTTTTGCGAAATCAGTATAGATAGTATCCACCTGATGTCCACACTGAAAAGCTGCAATACAATCATCAGAAAATATAGCTAAGTTAGTGACAGTTGAGCGAGAAGAAACGAATCCATGTTGTTCAAGACAGATTGAGTTGTTGACAATAGGCAGAAGTTTTTTATGAAGAGTACATTCGAAAAGTTTTGAGATTGTAGTGAGCTTCGAGATGGGTCTGTAATTTCTAACATTATTCTTATTACCATTTTTGAATACCGGTGTAATAAAAGAAAGTTTCCAGTCATCTAGAAAAATACCAGAAGATAGGGATTTATTGAAGATACTTAGAAGTGGCGAGATCAAAGATTCACACCGTTTGAGAATAAGAGGAGACAAGCCGTCCACATCTGTTTGCGAAGAGAATGACAGATCAGATATACCAGATAAAACATCATCAGGGGATAAGGTAAGATGACCGACATCAAGTGATTGAGCAATATTAACGGAAGTATCGGGCACAGAAACTGAGACAAAGTTAGATTGAAAAAATTTTGCAAATAAATTTGCTGAAAATATGGGTGTAGTAGCCGTTACATCATCTAAGAAAAGAGACGAAGGGATATTAGAAGAAGATTTTTTGGATTTAACGAAAGTCCAAAATGATTTAGGGTTAGATTTAAGATTTATTTCAAAACGCAGAATGTAATTCCTATGCAGGAACTTGTCAAGGCAAATGAATTCCTTAGAATATTTTTTATAAAGAAGAAAATAGTCATCGTTATTGGTTCTCTTGAATTTACGATGATATTTATTCCTCCTATTACGAATACGCATTAACGACGCATTATGCCATGGCACTTTGTATAATCTTTTTGTTGATAGTGGAATAAGACATTTGCAAGTTTCAACCACTGTTGACTTAAAGATAGAGAAGCTATCGTTTAAATTACAATTTAAGAATAAAGTATCCCAGTCTATATCCAAAAGACGACTATTGAGTTTACTGAAATCACACAACTTAAAATTAAAAGATAAATTAGACAAGAGAGTGTTCGAATTACCATAATGATAAAATTTTAGTTTAATAATTAATGGTAGATGATGCATACAGGGCTTGGTCAGAGGAGAGTCGCACTTGCCAATAAAATAATCTAGATTTTTACTTAAAAATACCAAGTCTAAAGTTCGGCCAAGACTATTCTGGAAACAGTTGAGTTGTGTCAGATCTAAGCTTAGAAAACTGTCAACGAGGTAGAGCTCATTATTACTATGAACATCACACGCAATAAGGCCTGAGTCTGAGATAGTAGACGACCATTTAAGTTTAGGCAAATTAAAATCACCAAGAACACAGAGATGGTCATTCCTAACTTCATTCTGGGCAAGAGACATAATATTATCAACATGAGCAGCATAGATATTATTGGAGCTATTCGGGGGAATGTAACTAGCACATAGAAAAATGGAATCATGTTCACCAAAAATTCGAACACAGAGTTGGTCGTATAGTGCATTCTCATTTGAAAGAATTACTTGGGCAGCACGATGCTTAGATTGTACTGCTATTAGAACACCTCCACCCCTATTATGGCCAGTAAGACTATTACTTCTATCTTTGCGAAATACTTGAAACAGTCTTGAATCGAAAAATTCCTCGTTAAAAAAGCCATCATTAAGCCACGTTTCAATGAGCACAAACACATCATATTCTAGATGACTACTGAATAAATGAACCACCTGGGACTTAGTTCTAAGCCCAGAAACATTTTGGTAAAAAATTTTTAAGGGGCATGATTTACCCCCGGTTGAGGAGGGGGATCGGAAGATGGTGTTTGAGGAAGCTCGTTTTTTGAAATAAACCGAAATGGGCGAATTACGATGTTGGCAGGCCAAAGCTCTGGAACAAGAAGCTTATCATATAAGTTCGCATTTATTCCAAGTTTAAAATTTATACTTTTAAGAGAATTGGGATCAGTACCATTCTTAATTAAGGGAAAACAAGAGAACAAACTTTTATCGATACCAGTACGCTTAGCAATATAATCAGTTAAATTATCAGAATTAACTGAAGAAGAAAACGGCGAGAGGTGAAGCCATTTTAGGCGCGCAGCAACCTGCAATCCAGTATTCTTAGCCGAACCCACTACATGATTAGAATTGTTAATACCATTAATGTTACTATTCGATTTGTTGCCCTGTACCCTCATTGAACCAACAGAAGGGGCTTATTATATACTAATTTAGAAACGTTAGATAATCGAGCAGAAACAGCAGCAGGAGCAGCAGCAGCAGCACCGATATTGGCAGCATCAGCATAAGATAGAGCAGTAGCGGCATCAGTAACTAGAATTGAATTCAAACCAGCATCCGTGGAATTACTCATATGACCCACTTTAGTAGGAGAAGTAGATGTTGTGCGTGTGATATTAGTAGCAGTTGTACGTGGAACACCAGATTTAGATTTTAATTTTGATTTGGATTTGTGCGAGTCCACTATTGGGATATTAGGCGTAGTTGCGGGTGTAGTAACACACTGGGTGATATCATTGTTTGTTACAGTGGAGTTACACATCTGACCAACAGTGTGCATTATATCAGCAATAGGAACAACTATAGGCGGCGTGTGTGTGTTATGATTAGCGGTTGATTGCGAAGCAGGGGATAAAAGCAAAGGTGGTAACGCAGCAGCAGAACAAAGGTTCAAAGTCGAAGAATATTTGTTGTTGATATTCCGTTTGGTAGGAGATTTTTTCGCATTAATGTTGTTGCTAAAATTGGCTTTAAATTCACAAAAGTCTGAGCGCAGAGTATCAAAACTTGAAGAAATGTTTTTGTTGCAGTCGTCATGACGCTTATGTATCATCGATATTTCATTACTAATATCGGCGAATTTAGCAACAACAACTGATAATAAAGACTCAACACTTTTTTTTTGTTCAGTTGAGATTATTTCAAACGATTTTGAAATTTGCACTGGTAGATTTAGGCAATCAGGACATAAGTAGCACAGATTTCTATTTAGCTTTAGCAATTTCACATCGTATTCTGTAATTTGAGAGTCACAGCATGTACGATGAAATAATTTTCTGCAAAAACCTCCACAGGGAACATTAAGCGTTTCGTTGCGCGCAAATTGCTTATTGCACTTTCCACAAAAGTCATCCATGTCAGGAAAGCACAATTAAATATATATATTTAGAAATTTATTTAATATTCTTGATAGCTGAAGGCATTTGCAAATATGTTTGTGATTGATAGAGTCACTGTCTCATTTTCACAAGTAAATACTTAAATGCAGATACACCAATGCACAAACAATTGTTAGACAAATTCAAACAACAAAGAGAGCGAATAATAAACACGTCCGCACAGCTCGAGAGCTAACTGCAATATTTTGATATTTGTCGAGTTATAGGGTAAGAAATCTCGTATATTCCTTTGTCTAAAAAGAGGCGGTGCCACGCCCATTTTCGAAAATTTGTCTATTTTTTGTTTCCGGTCTATTGTGGAACTCTTGCCACAAAATTTCAATGAATTATCTTTATATTTGACAAAGATATCGCTTAAAATGTTTTTATTAGGCCATTTTATAATACCCATATATAAAAGTGGGCGTGGTCGTCCACCGATTTCGCTAAAATTTTTAACATGTATTGCCACAAGTAATAAAAGTGTACACACCAAGTTTCGTCATTATTTATCTATTATTTGTCGAGTTATGGGCTCAGAAATCTCGTATATTCCAGCTTCTAAAAAGAGGCGGTGCCAAGCCCATTTTCCAAAATTTTTGTGTTTTTCGTTGTATGTCCGCAGGTGGACTCCTGGCATATTATTTCAATGATATATCTTTATATTTGACAGAGATATCGCTTAAAATGTTTTTATTAGGTCACTTTATAATACCCATATATAAAAGTGGGCGTGGCCGTCAACCGATTTTGACAATTTTTCGTCCAAACATTTGCCTAAGTATGTATATCACGCGTACCAAATTTCATCGATATATCTTCAACATTTTTAACAGTTATGACTCATAAAGCTTTCAATGTTTGCTCCTTAATAAGTGGGCGTGGCACCGCCCATTTTCCAAAATTCCAAAATTCCATCAAATTTCTTCTTAGGGGCCTGAGCTCAACACGTGGGTAAAATTTCATCACTCTAGCTATATTTGTGGCTGAGATACCAAATTTCCGATTTTTTCTATATAGGAAAAGTGGGCGTGGTCATGGTCCGATTTCGCCCATTTTCAATACCAACCGTCCCAGTGTCGATACCAACTTGCATTTCAAACTTCATCAAAATATCTCAATATATGCGCGAGTTAGAGTGTTTACAGACGGACGGACGGACAGACGGACAGACAAACGGACGGACGGACGGACATGGCTCAATCGATTTCTCTTTTCACACTGATCATTTTGATATATATAAGTCCATATCTATGTCGATTATTTCATTCTGTTACAATCCACCGTTATGTGATTAAAACTATAATACTCTGTGTACTAGTACAGCTGAGTATAAAAACGTGTAGTGTAGCTGCATGACATGTGACAAGCTTATCGCTAGTTGACTTTGGCACAAATGTACCAAGTAGTCCAATACTAAACAAGGCAACTAAGACGGGGGCGAAACGGCTTACTGTGTAACCTAAATCAAACGCAAGTCGTCAATTTAACGCACGCACGCAAATTTTTCATATGCGTTGAACCGAAATTGACTTGCGTGCGTGTTCAGATAAAGAAATAGAAAAATACAGAAAATCATAGAAAATCTTGTTATTTTGTGGAATATGTACCTAATGGGCCCGTCAGAATGAATACTTTTCCGGCAATCCAGCAACGTTTAACTGACACATACTTCAATTTCATATATTTGTTACGGCAAAGTTGAAGTACTGAATGTGTCGATCGTCATTCAATTACATATAATTCCACTCTGCTGTCAGTTAAACGGATTGCTGGATTGACGGAAAAGTATTCATTCTGACGCCCCTATAACAGACACGATATCTAAAGCAAGTGTCAATTTTTTTGCAAACAATCACCCACAATGCTTAATTTCAACTGTCACGCAAAACAAAAATTGGGCGTTGAATTTGCTTTTTACGCACGCCGTTCAATTTCGGTTACTCCCATACAAGTTGTATGGGCATGAGAAATTTTTGACAGTAAATTGACGGCGTGCGTTTGATTTAGGTTACACAGTTATCCATCTACTGAAATAAAAAGCTACTGACAGAAAACTTTTGAAAACAACAGCAATAGCACGTACCTACCCAATATGTAAAATATATTTATTACAAGACCGGTATTCATAAAAAATAAAATAGTTTGTAGCAATGGTTTAAAGTGATATTTTCATAAAATTTTTCGATTTTAACAGCTTTATAAATTTTTTTTATTTTTTATGAATAAGGGGGTAAGTTTACAATAAACTTGATTCAGCAAGCTAAATGTTTGGAAAATTGTTGTAACTCATTTACGAATAATTGTCGAATCAACGAAAAGGAACCCTGATTCTACAATTGTATTTCACGTTTGGAAAACAATTGTTAATAAACATTTTTATACAATGTATTGTAAAAGTGAGGTAAAAAATTGTGCTCTCACAAAAAAAATGCGTAATTTATGACTCGAATTCGGTACATTTGCGTGATTCCTCACCATTATGCTACAATCGTACTCTAATTTTCGTTGTCTAAATCGAAATATATATATTTCATCAGTTTGGGAAATTTTGTATTTACAAGCAAGCTTGAAAAACAGACTTGGGCATTATTCGAATAAATTTTTATTTAGATAATTATTTGAATAAAAATTTATTTATTTGAAAAAGAAATAGCACCTGCGAATAAAACGAAATTAAACCCGTGGGTATTATTTCCACTCAGAAAGGGAAAGAACGCCCGCGCGCCCTATTCGGCGATATGGGCTTTATTTCCATTTCGAAAGGGCAATTAAGCCCGCAGACGGGTTTTTTTTTTTTTTTTAATATGGTGTATTACTGGGAAGAGCGCCGCAGGCTATAAAAGTGTATAAACCAAGTTTCTTCATAATATCTCAAATATTTGTCGAGTTATAGGGTAAGAAATCTCGTATATTCCTTTGTCTAAAAAGAGGCGGTGCCACGCCCATTTTCGAAAATTTGTCTATTTTTTGTTTCCGGTCTATTGTGGAACTCTTGCCACAAAATTTCAATGAATTATCTTTATATTTGACAAAGATATCGCTTAAAATGTTTTTATTAGGCCATTTTATAATACCCATATATAAAAGTGGGCGTGGTCGTCCACCGATTTCGCTAAAATTTTTAACATGTATTGCCACAAGTAATAAAAGTGTACACACCAAGTTTCGTCATTATGTATCTATTATTTGTCGTGTTATGGGCTCAGAAATCTCGTATATTCCAGCTTCTAAAAAGAGGCGGTGCCAAGCCCATTTTCCAAAATTTTTGTGTTTTTCGTTGTATGTCCGCAGGTGGACTCCTGGCATATTATTTCAATGACATATCTTTATATTTGACAGAGATATCGCTTAAAATGTTTTTATTAGGTCACTTTATAATACCCATATATAAAAGTGGGCGTGGCCGTCAACCGATTTTGACAATTTTTCGTCCAAACATTTGCCTAAGTAAGTATATCACGCGTACCAAATTTCATCGATATATCTTCAACATTTTCTGAGTTATGACTCATAAAGCTTTCAATGTTTGCTCCTTAATAAGTGGGCGTGGCACCGCCCATTTTCCAAAATTCCATCAAATTTCTTCTTAGGGGCCTGAGCTCAACACGTGGGTAAAATTTCATCACTCTAGCTATATTTGTGGCTGAGATACCAAATTTCCGATTTTTTCTATATAGGAAAAGTGGGCGTGGTCATGGTCCGATTTCGCCCGTTTTCAATACCAACCGTCCCAGTGTCGATACCAACTTGCATTTCAAATTTCATCAAAATATCTCAATATATGCGCGAGTTAGAGTGTTTACAGACGGACGGACGGACAGACGGACAGACAAACGGACGGGCGGACGGACATGGCTCAATCGATTTCTCTTTTCACCCTGATCATTTTGATATATATAAGTCTATATCTATGTCGATTATTGCATTCTGTTACAATCCACCGTTATGTGATTAAAACTATAATACTCTGTGTACTAATACTGCTGAGTATAAAAACGTGTAGTGTAGCTGCATGACATGTGACAAGCTTATCGCTAGTTGACTTTGGCACAAATGTACCAAGTAGTCCAATAATTATTTTTATAGGGTACAAACATCTTAACTTACACCTTAACTTACAACTATGTACACTAAACAAGGCAACTAAGACGGGGGCGAAACGGCTAATCCATCTACTGAAATAAAAAGCTACTGACAGAAAACTTTTGAAAACAACAGCAATAGCACGTACCTACCCAATATGCAAAATATATTTATTACAAGACCGGTATTCATAAAAAATAAAATAGTTTGTAGCAATGGTTTAAAGTGATATTTTCATAAAATTTTTCGATTTTAACAGCTTTATAAATTTTTTTTATTTTTTATGAATAAGGGGGTAAGTTTACAATAAACTTGATTCAGCAAGCTAAATGTTTGGAAAATTGTTGTAAGTCATTTACGAATAATTGTCGAATCAACGAAAAGGAACCCTGATTCTACAATTGTATTTCACGTTTGGAAAACAATTGTTAATAAACATTTATATACAATGTATTGTAAAAGTGAGGTAAAAAATTGTGCTCTCACAAAAAAAATGCATAATTTATGACTCGAATTCGGTACATTTGCGTGATTCCTCACCATTATGCTACAATCGTACTCTAATTTTCGTTGTCTAAATCGAAATATATACTTATATTTAATCAGTTTTCTTTTTTTATTATTTGAAAAATTTTCAAAAGATCACATTACAAAACGTTTGGGAAATTTTGTATTTAAAAGCAAGCTTGAAAAACAGTCTTGGGCATTATTCGAATAAATTTTTATTTAGATAATTATTTGAATAAAAATTTATTTATTTGAAAAAGAAATAGCACCTGCGAATAAAACGAAATTAAACCCGTGGGTATTATTTCCACTCAGAAAGGGAAAGAACGCCCGCGCGCCCTATTCGGCGATATGGGCTTTATTTCCATTTCGAAAGGGCAATTAAGCCCGCAGACGGGGGTTTTTTTTTTTTAATATGGTGTATTACTGGGAAAAGCGCCGCAGGCGAAAAATTGGAATAAAAAATCGCGCGATTTTTTATTGCAATTTTTGGTTTTTTAAATATGGTGTTTGTTTTATTGGAAAAAATCGCGCGATTTTTAATTCCAATTTTTGGTTTTCTTTGTTTAAATATGGTGTATTATTATTGGGAAAAGCGCCGCAGGCGAAAAATTAGAATAAAAAATCGTGCGATTTTTAATTCCAATTTTTCGTTTTTTCTGAATATGAGGTACTATTATTAGAAAAAGCGCCGCAGGCGAAAAATTGGAATAAAAAATCGAGCGATTTTTAATTCCAATTTTTCGTTTTTTTTTTGAATATGGTGTATTATTATTGGAGAAAGCGCCGCAGGCGAAAAATTGGAATAAAAAATCGCGCGATTTGTTGTGTGTTATTTGTTTTACCAAGCCACGCGGTATTCTCTTAAGCCCATGCAATCACTTTAAATTGTGTGCGGATTGCTTTGGAGAGCACTGTAAGGTTGCAATCAAAGATAACTAGATGCGAAACTCTCAAATTTATCTGCTCTCACGGGGGCCTGAACTGTCTTTTCACTTTCAAACACTGACGAATCAGGGAAAACAGCTGACAGCAAAATCAGCTGATACCACAAACCAGATCAAATCCACCATAAATAATAAACAAGTGAGGGATTTTGGATATTTGCCACCATTTCATGAAATGACTTTATTACTTATTATATTAATCGAGAAATGTATAATAAAGTTTGAAAAGGGGTGAGAATGGAATTATTTGCATATTTACCTTTTTTAATGAAAAATATGTAACACATATCTAGATATGGGAAGTAGGATATACTATAAATATAAAATATTTGCATTAAAATTAATACTATATTAATTGATTTCTCAATGAAAACACAATATCATTTTCCTTTTTAGCCTGGAAACAAAATTTTAATGAAATACTTGCGTGCATTTTATTAACTGGTTTAATAACATATAAATCATTTTACATGATCTTAAATACTCAAGATTATTTTTAGATCAAATCTAAAGTATAATTGCGAAGTCACTGTCATATTTTTCAGCAAAAATTGCGTAATATTATTCATTTCCAAGAAATAACGAAATACCCCCAAATTTTATTTTAAAATACCCACATTCACTTTTTTACGCAGTGGCACCAACGGAAAATGTTATAAAAAATGCGCATTTTTCAGCGCTCTCACGAAACAAAGAGTTTCGTATCTAGTTATCTATGGTTGCAATTGTAAATGGCAATAGAAATATTTTGTGCCCGGTTTGTCGTCAAATTGTTGAAAACTCTATAAGAGTATTTGTTTAGATTGTGGTCTGTAAGTGCCAATATGTATGTAATGAAGTTTTGTTTATTTTGATTGAGTATTTAAATATTTACTTACTTACAGACCTTGAAAATTCTTAGTAATAAATGATTATAGAAATTTACTGAAGCTTTGTTTATTCGATTGAGTATTTGAATATTTAGAAGGGATTTAAAAAAAATTGAAAGAATCGAAAAATTGGAATTAAAAATCGCGTGATTTTTTATTCCAATTTTTCGCCTGCGCCGCTTTTTTCCCTAATACACCATATTTAAAAATAAATAATAGCTTAAAAAACTAAAAAAACACGCTTTAATCTTAAAAATCGTACTAAAAATTGAGAAATAATTTAATTAGAAACAAAATGATGAACGAAAATATAAGTATTTAAGGAAAAGCTTGGGGTGCTCAGTATGTCAAAAAATATTTAAAATCGGTGTTTTTTTACTAATAATTTTATTTTGACTTTTTTGAGATTTCATATATCGTACTCTTTAATTTCGCTACTAGGTATATTTTTGTACTAGTTGTACGAATCGAATATTTTCATGTTCAAAGATTATTGAGCACCCCCACGCTTTTCCTTAAATACTTATATTTTCGTTCATCATTTTGTTTCTAATTAAATTATTTCTCAATTTTTAGTACGATTTTTAAGATTAAAGCGTGTTTTTTTAGTTTTTTAAGCTATTATTTATTTTTAACTTTTTATTGAAATTTTTCTTTAAAGGATGTTTTATGCGGACGCAAGAATAAAAGTAAAAAGAAGTCTGATACATATGTATTTCTAACTTCTACCAAAAATCCCAATATGCAGTGAAGTAAACTAGCTTATTGGGTCATATTAATAAAAGCCAAGCATTCGCTTTTGCTTAAGATTTCAGACCTTTTACTCAAATTTTGAAATTTGGTTCATACAAATTGTTGTCAAATTTTTAAATTTTGAGTAAAAGTATTTGCTTGGTTTTTATTAATATGGCCCATTATGCAATATTTTCCAAACCCTTTTATTCAAGGTTTTCCAAACTATTTTGGAAATACATAATTTCCCAAACGTTTTGTTATATTTTACAATCAGAAAGTGAAGAGAAGTTGAGGTGAAGCATTTGAAAAGAACAAAAAAAAGAAACCTGATTGAATAAATTCGAATTTGGACAACAAAGTTCCGAATACGTTTGTAGCGTAATGGTGAGGTATGCTGCCTACGGACCAAGGGGCTCAGGTTCGAGTCCCGAGTGGCGCATATATTTTTTATTCTTTTTTTTATTTTTATTTTTTTTTTTTTTTAGAGAAATTTTTTTCACCTCACGTTTACAAAACATTGTATAAAAATTGCTTTCCAAACGTGAAATGCAATTATAGAATTAGGGTTCCTTTTCGTTGATTCAGCACTTACTATTAAATGAATTACAAAAAAAACCAGTTCTTGCTTTGCATACGTATGTATGTATGTACATGCGGCTGATTTCATTGCAAATACAACAAACCCAAAACAGAAAGTTACAAGCTTCATTTTTTTTGAGTGAATTTATGCATTGAGTTTATCGCCATCGCTATGAGCGATCGCTGGCTGTTGTGCGTTAGTTCGCTCGCTATTTGAGCGGTTATACGTTTTTCTTTGAACATTTGTTTGTGATTTGAGAAGAATGTATTTTTGAGCGTTCGTGAGTGAGTTTTTCCGTACCCTGAAAACTTGTTACTTATTGGCTTATATACGGGAGTGAATTGAAATTCATAGAGGCTATTTTGAGGAAAGGTAACTTAAAAGCCGCAATGAAGCATGAAGTATAATGTTGAATGTCCTACTATATGATGCCGTTGGGCTGTTGATGTCATGTTTCGAATCCGGAGGAGAATTGAAATAATAGAGAGAACACAATAAAAGTGAATGTTTGAAAGATATAATAATTTAGTTAATTTAGTTAAAATGTTACAACTTTTAGGATGGGATGAAGTTACACACATACATACATACTACATACATACATACATACATACATACAGGTGAAGCTAATAAAAGCGTGTTAAAAACCCGTCTACGGGCTTAATTGCCCTTCCGAAAGAGAAATAAAGCCCATGGATCAAACGAAATAACGCCTGCGGGAATTATTTCTTTTTCAAGAAAAGAAAAAACGCCCGCGGGCGATGGATGTGAGTATACATATGTGAGTCGTTAGTTTTGAAATTGGCATAAGTGAACTAGATTTGAACTAGAAATTGAAATAGGGGTGGACTAGAACTTTAACTAGAACGAACTAGTAGATGAACTTGAATATCTACAACTACTATTGTAATGCACATGTCCTTCCCTTGAATTTTGTATACTTAATGTACATACATATGTATGTATGCAAGTTTTTCCATAAGCTTTTTTGGGGTTTGACTGACTTCTGTGCACTTTTGCTACCAACACTAAAGTTGAGTGGTAGTTAAAAATCGAGTTAAATCATGAATTTAACTACCACTCAAATTGAGTGGTAGTTAATTTCAAGATTTAACTACCACTTAATTTGATTGGTAGTTAAATCTTGAAAATTGAGTGGTAGTTAAAATCAGATATTTAACTACCACTCAGGTTTGAGTGGTAGTTGCAGGCTGAGTGCACTCAAAATTAGTTGAATCATGCCCAACCCTGCTGAGTAATAGTAAAAAAAAATGTTGTTTATTTTTTTGTTTGTATGTTTGTTTGTTTTTACATAAATAAAAATTATCTATTATTCGAATAATTTGGTTTCTGAATAAACAAAATTATTTATTATTCAAATAAAGATAAAAAAAATGTATTCATCCATTATTCGTTATTCGAATAAATTTTGCCCAACTCTGTTGAAAACATTGAATAAAAATGTTCGGAAAATATTGTATAATAAACTAGTTTATTTCAATGCTTATTGGGTATATATATATAAATGTACATACATATATAAGTAAATCTAATATGGGTTTAAATTGCAACTGACCGACTGTGTTTGTGATAACCGCAAACATACATGAGCGCTCACGCAGGCACACCAACATTGCCAACAAAGGCAGTGATTTAGTATTTTCATTTGGACCGTGCTAGTTTTTAGCACATTTATTATTCTAATAAAAATGTTTGAATATATCGTGCAGGATATTTTTATTGGTGAAAGTTTGGCCAGAAGCAAGGAAAACCAAAAGTTATCATATGTACATATGTATGTATGTATATACTTTGGTTATCAAAATTTTTGACCAAAACAGGCAAATCCGCTTAAATGTTATGGCGATTTACGAAGTAGAATGGAGCAAATTCTACAAAAAAATATCTTTTTTCTCTTGTCTTAGCTTATATAAACAAGTAAGAGCGCGGCTGTCTTCGGCCGTACCCGTTTGATAAAATGCAATTAATGGGCCCGTCAGAATGAATACTTTTCCGGCAATCCAGCAACGTTTAACTGACACATACTTCAATTTCATATATTTGTTACGGCAAAGTTGAAGTACTGAATGTGTCGATCGTCATTCAATTACATATAATTCCACTCTGCTGTCAGTTAAACGGATTGCTGGATTGACGGAAAAGTATTCATTCTGACGCCCCTATAAACCAGGGATTATCACACTAATACTTTCAAACATTGTGCATGTGTTAAAAGCACAAAAGCTCTTGGCTACACCCAAAAGAAACTCAATCATTGTCGAAAACTAAAATTTTTAAATTACAAATGGTTAGTATTTTTATTGTTAACTTCACAAAAAACCACAAACAAAAAAAATAAAATAAAAAAATATGAGACGAAATGCAAAATCATGATTTCTAATAAAAATATTACGTAAAAAAATCCAAATAAAAAAACCACCCCCAACACAATCATTTACAAGCATTCAGAGACTGCTCGAGCAACACAACCTGCTAGCTCAACAGCTCTATGCTGACTGAATAGAAATTTGCAAAATTTCTGTGCGTGTACGAAGTGCTTTGACTCGTCGGTGTGAGGCTGTCGGTGTGAAAGCTATAAAAAGCTTCCGCACCAGTGATGTCATTTTCACTTCGATCGAAGTATTTCACTTCACTTTTATGCCCGTCACTTCGACACTTCCTCTTTCCCAAAATCACTTCGATTTTGACCAATCAGAATTAACTTACTTTTATAATTTATTCTTACAAATTCTAATAAAAGTTGCATATGCAAGTATACAAGAGATAAATGTTTATACAATCATAAGATATGACATCCCTGATTGAGATGAATAATCGATTTTTTAAAAGCTTCTCTTATCTCTAGGGTTTTGTCGCTTTTTTTAAGAGTTTGGCACAGGGCCCCGGAGCGGAGTTCGAGGTAAAAAAATTGGCAAATTATAGCCCGTGGACAATTCACTTTAAAGCAAAGCGAAATTCCAGATGTTTGCTACAATTAACACTTTGACAATTTCCACTTCCTTTTTTCTTTGATTTATAACACTGATTTTGTGGAAAATATTTGGGGAATCGACTTTTTTCTGCTTATTTCAAATGTTATTTTTTACTCTTTATTGTTCATTTTAAGTAGTTGCGCGAAATCGCTAAAATAAATGTAGATAAACAAAGAATACACACACACATATGAATTAATGTATATCATTTTATTTCTTTTGAATTTTCAAAATAGAAATAAAAAAAAAATAACCATTAACAGCCAAAAATAGCATTCAAATAATTATCTGCTAATTTTTACCATTTTTCCGTTTCTTGATTTCCTGTTCGTTTTGCGTAATTCATTTTTTCTTTTCCTTTCACTTGAAACAAGCCTAAAATGTTGTGCTTGTTCAGCACATACATAATGTATGTACATATGTACGTGAATTTGAATTTGATGGATAATTTTTCATTGTTAGAAATAATAAAAAATAACATTTCGTTAAAAAATTTAAGCATTTTATTTTATACTTATCGTCATACCATACGAAAACTAACATATTTAAAATTTCTGGCGAAAGCTATCAAAAAAAAATTCTGTACGAAAAGTAACATATTTCACTTTTGGCTGACGAAAAGTATCAGTAATTATATACTGTTTTTACATTAAAATTGTTGTTGTTTAAACGAAATTGATAGTTTTCGTCAGCCAAAAGTTGAACTTGTTACTTTTCGTCGGCCAAAAGTCGAACTTTTTACTTTTCGTCAGCCACAAAAAATATGATGTTAGTTTTCGTATGGTACGACGATATGTAGTTTTAATAGTTTTCCTTTGATATGATACTTAAAAACAAAATGCATATAACTATTATTCCGTTTTTACGATCCAAATTTTCTTGACCTCGCGGGAAACGTATGAAAAACCATTTAGCCGCGCTTCACTTCGATTTACTTCGAATCACTTCGATTTTTCAGCCGCTTCACTTCACTTTAAAATTTTGCGGTGACAACACTGTTCCGCACGCGTGCTTAGGAAAATCAAACTCTGAATTAAACCCATGGGGTTTATTTCCATTCAGAAAGGGAAAGAACGCACTCTTCGGCGATATGGGCTTTATTTCCCTTTCGTAAGGGCAATTAAGCCCACAGACGGTTTTTTTTTAAATGGTGTAATAGTGAAAAAAGCGTAACGGTCGAAAAATTGAAATAAAAAATCGTACGATTTTTAATTACATTTTTTTTTAAATATGGTGTATTATTATTGTTAAAAGCGCCACGGGCGAAAAATTGGAATAAAAAATTACGCGATTTTTATTCCAATTTTTCGATTCTTTAATTTTTCTTTAAATCCCCTTCTAAGTAAGTATTCAAATACTTAATCAAACTAAACAAAGCTTCATGCAATTTGTATATCATCTATTAGTAACAATTTTCAAGGTCTGTAAGTAAGTATTTAATTACTCAATAAAAATAAACAAAACTTATTTAAATCACTATATCATTTATTAGTAACAATTTTCAAGATCTGTATGGATCTATGCATGTAGATATGTGTAAAAATTTGATTGTACATACATATTGGCACTTTCAGACCACAATCTAAACAAATACGCTTATAGAGTTTTCAACCAGGGACTGTAACGGTTATCAGTTATATCCAAAAAGTTGATTTTTAATCATTATTTTCTGAGTTTTATTTTCTGCTCACAAAATAAAAGTTATTTCTTGAGTTTTATTTTTCCCTCAGAAAATAAAAGTTACTAGAAAACTCGGCCACGCGATAATAATAATAATAATAATACCCAACGGTTTACCCTCCATATCCCGCCCGACCGACGCGAGGGGCGCCAATCCGCATGACGCACGGATATGTTTTTTTTTTGTTTTTTTTTTTTTGTGCCGAGTCGTACAGGAAGGGGTTTGTTAGGTGTCGAGATCTAAAACTATTCAGCTACAGAACAAAATTCATCAGCTGATTGTATATCATTTATTAAGTGAGGCTAGAACTATTTGTTTTATAATAAAAAGCGAGTCTGAAGTGTCAAACGTGCTGGAGTGATTATTAAAGTCATGGCATAAGCGGCGGAATGGTTCATTTAATTCGAAATTTGTTTTGCAAGGTTTCACAAATAGTGGCTTGAAATGCCTCGATACTCTACATGGAACGTTAAAATATAACTCACTTAGAAGGCATGGGCTATTTATAAGTCCAGTGATTAATTTAACCATAAAAACTATACCAAGCATCTCTCTACGACTAGAAAGTGAAGGCAAATTAATGAGTTTTAAACGAGAAGTGTAAGGTGGAAGAATGTAATCTGAGTCCCAACGAAAGTTCCGCAAAGCAAAAAGCAGGAACTGCTTTTGGACAGATTCTATTTTATCTGAAAAACACTGGTAGTGGGGATTCCAAATAATAGATGCGTATTCCAAGATAGGTCTAACTAAGCTTGTAAATAGAGCTTTTGTGACGTAAGGATCATTGAACTCCTTAGACCATCGCTTTATAAATGCAAAGACAGCTTTAGCTTTGTTGACAGTGGAGTTTATATGGAGGTTAAAGGTGAGTTTGGAGTCCATTGTGACGCCAAGATCGATAAAATTAGTTACCTGATCTAGATTATGCTGTGATATTTTATAAGAAGCTGGTTGTACTGTTCTACGAGAAAAGCACATAACTTTACATTTTTTTAAGTTTAGCGGCATGTAGTTTGCTTTACACCAATGAACAAGGTTGTTAAGATCTGCTTGTAAGAAAGATCTATCTTCTATAGAGGAAAATGATTTAAATAGTTTTACATCATCAGCATATAATAAGATCTTAGAATGTTTTATTACAGACGAAATATCATCAATGAATAGCAGGAACAGAATTGGCCCAAGGTGGCTTCCTTGGGGAACGCCCGAAGGAACGAAAATGACATCGGAAGAACAATTTTTGAAAATAACTTTTTGAGTTCTACCATGTAGGTATGAAGATATCCATCGAATAAAACTGGGTTGAAGACCTATTAGACCTAGTTTACGGATGAGCAATGAATGATATACTTTGTCAAAAGCTTTACTAAAATCCGTGTAAATTACATCTGTGTGAGCATTTTCTCTAAATCCATTTGAAACATAAGTTGTGAACTGCAATAAATTAGTTGTGGTAGATTTTCCAGTAGAAAACCCATGTTGAGATGGCGATATTGATGAGGAAATAGAGTACTTCAGATAATTAACAATGATTGCTTCAAATACTTTTGGAACCGCTGACAGCTTGGCTATGCCTCGATAATTTTCAATGGAAGACCTACTGCCATTTTTGTGTAGGGGTATTATAAAAGATTCCTTCCAAACTAATGGGAAAACACCTTTTTTTAGAGACAAGTTAAATAAGGATGTTAGGGGCTTGTAAATATTTACAGCACACTTTTTAAGAAAGCAAGCCGGAATGAAATCCGGTCCAGATCTAAATGAATCTTTTAAGGTTTTTAATGAATTTAAGACTACTTCCGGAGATATAACTGAGACATGAGTTAAATTGGATGGGGTAAGTCTAAACGGATAATCACTACTTTTAGGAGAGTCCATAGAATAATTCGAACTAAAAAATTTTGCGAACATGTTAGCAATAAGTTGGCTATCAGAAGACGCAGTGTTATTATAATTCATGGCAGACGGAAAACTATGAACTCTACGTTTTGAGTTGACGAAGTTATAGAATGATTTGGGATCGTGAACCAGTTTTTTCTTCATTTTGCATAAGTAGGATTTGTAACATTTTTTGTTTAATGCCATGTATCTATGCCGCAAGACTGAGTACTTGACGTAATCTCTATGAAGACCAGATTTTTTGTATAGCTTAAAAAAGCGTGACTGCTGTGGCTTTCAATTACACTGTGCGACAATTTGAGGGTGGAAGACCTCTTATTGCCACATTTGAAAATTTTTTGTTATACCTTCATAGCTACTGGTTATTTTTATTTTCTGTGGACCTAGATTTTTTATACATAGATTTTGACCAAGGAGCCCCATAGTGAAGTTTAGTGCCGAATATTTTTCTAGACTATGGTAACCTTAAAGCGACCTACAAAAGGCCATTTGGCGCGCTCCTCCTTTTCTTTCTAGTTCTCCTTCCCTTCCCCTTTCCCCTTTATTTGCGCTTTATTTTCCCTTTATCCATTTTATTTTTCATATTTCCTCTTTCGCTTCCTGTCCTTAAATTACTCATTTCCATGCCAAGTCCTTTCATATGACACCTCAAATTTAAAAATGAAACAAACTATAGCGTAAAACTGAATTTTTGAACAGGCGGCAACCCTTTTTGAAAAATTTCTATTAAATTGCTCAATATCAGGTCAAGCCCCTTCATATGGTACCAAAAATTTTAAAATCAAACAAACTATAGAGTAAAATTAAATTTTCAAACATCTGGCAACCCTTTTCAAAAAATTAAACCTTCCTGCACATCTACAGGTCCAGCCCTTTCATCTGACACCACATTTTCGAAAATCGGTATAACGGTGTAAAAGTTATGGTGCTTACAAAAAATCGCTTAGCGTAATATATATAAAGACTAGCTGACCCGGCACGCTTCGTTCTGCCCAAAATAGATTTTTTTTATTAATTTCAGTTCAAAAATTGTTATTACACCGGTATTATTTTTAATAGAAAATTAACGATTTTTCACTACTTCATTGTGTATACAACTTCAAAAATGTATAATTTTAGTATTCAGTTTAAGGCTGCACGATACACAAAATTTTTAGTTTTCTGTTCCGGATATTTATTTTCACTGAGTATTGGCTATTTTCACTAAGTAAGTAAGAGGATTGATATAGTATACCTCAATAATGGATTTCAGGCCCATCCTCCAACCCTTTTAGATATATTCAGTCTCAAAACTTTAGTACGTATGGGAGGTGCAATGCCCCATTTTTCGATAAATCTTTTTTTTTTTTTTTGGGTGGACATGGTATTGATATCGTACATCTGCATAGTGATTTCTATGAACATGCCATGAACGCTTTTAAGGATATTTAGCCTTAAAAATTAAGAGCACATGGGAGGTGCCACGCCCCCTTTTCCCAAAACTAATGTTTTTTTCATAAGCACGCTATTGATATCGTTAATCTCTCCCACGCCCCGGCAAACTTCGTTCTGCCCAAAATAGATTTTTTTATTAATTTCATTTCAAAAATTGTTATTACACCGGTATTATTTTTAATAGAAAATTAACGATTTTTCACTACTTCATTGTGTATACAACTTCAAAAATATATAATTTTAGTATTCAGTTTAAGGCTGCACGATACACAACATTTTTAGTTTTCTGTTCCGGATATTTATTTTCACTGAGTATTGGCTATTTTCACTAAGTAAGTAAGAGGATTGATATAGTATACCTCCATAATGGTTTTCAGGCCTCTCCTCCAACCCTTTTAGATATATTCAGCCTAAAAAGTTTAGTACGTATGGGAGGTGCAATGCCCCATTTTTCGATAAATCTTTTTTTTTTTGGGTGAACATGGTATTGATATCGTACATCTGCATAGTGATTTATATGTACATGCCATGAACGCTTTTAAGGATATTTAGCCTTAAAAATTAAGAACGCATGGGAGGTGCCACGCCCCCATTTCCCAAAACTACTGCTTTTTTCATAAGCACGCTATTGATATCGTTAATCTCCTGATCATTTTCAGGTCCCAACCTTAAACGCTTTTATAGATATTCAGCTTGAAAAATTAAGTTTGTATGGGAGGTGCCACGCCCCCTTTTCCGATAACCTACACTTTTATGCGCAAAAATTGTTTTGATATCATATAGCTCTGTACCAATTTCCAGGTCCCTGACTTAAATCCTTTTAAAGATATTCAGCTTAAAAAATTAAGTGTTGTTGGGAAGTGACACCCCCCTTTTTCGTATAACTCCTATTATTTTGCGTTAATATGGAATTGTTATCGTTTATCTCCACATCAATTTCCTAGCACCTAGCGTAAACAATTTTAGAGATATTCAGCATGAAAAATTAAGTTTGTATGGGAGGTGCCACGCCCCCTTTTCTGATAACCCCCACTTTTCTGAGTGAGAAGGGGTTTGATATCACCTACCTCTATACCAACTTTCAGCTTCCTACCTTGAACTGTTTTAGAGATAATTAGGTTTAAAAATTAAGGTTGTATGGGAGGTACCACGCCCCCTTTTCTGACAACCCCCACTTTTCCGAGTGAGAAGGGTTTTGATATCACCTACCCCTATACCAATTTTCAGTTCCCTACCTTGAACTGTTTTAGAGATAATCAGCTTTAAAAATTAAGGTTGTATGGGAGGTACCACACCCCCTATTCTGATAACCCCCAATTTTCTGAGTGAGAAGGGTTTTGATATCACCTACCTCCATACCAATTTTCAGCTCCCTACCTTAAACTGTTTTAGAGATAATCAGCTTTAAAAAATAAGGTTATATGGGAGGTGCCACGCCCCCTTTTCTGATAGCCCCCACTTTTCTGAGTGAGAAGGGTTTTGATATCACCTACCTCTATGCCAATTTACAGT
This sequence comes from Urophora cardui, assembly GCA_960531455.1. Classification (NCBI taxonomy): domain Eukaryota; kingdom Metazoa; phylum Arthropoda; class Insecta; order Diptera; family Tephritidae; genus Urophora; species Urophora cardui. The sequence continues at coordinate 102,986,530 of OY482672.1, forward strand.
TCCCTACCTTGAACTGTTTTAGAGATAATCAGCTTTAAAAATTAAGGATGTATGGGAGGTGCCACGCCCCCCTAACATTATTTAATTTTTTCTTCGACTAAACCTTCGCGGGGTAACAACAAACAAACCCCCCTAAGGAAGTATTTGATTTGGTTCAGCCGTTTTCAAGTTTTAGCGTTACAATTAAATACCAAATCATTTATATATATATAGATAGGCTAAAATTTTTCCCATACAAACAATTGCCAGGCTGTTTAGCACATTTAACATGCTCATATCCACATAAAATTGATATGGATGTGTGCAGTGCATAGGCATATAATTTTTTCTATAAATTATTTAATTTGTTTATAATTAATAAATAAAATTTTTAGGTAAAAGAAATAGATTTCGTAAACGTGTTTACAAATATCGTACACAAAGTTGAAGAGTCGCTTTAATTTAAAATCGCTCTCTCTATTTTATATGCATTGGCCCAGTTTACGCTCAGATCAAAATCAACTCGGCCAAATATATCCTATTGCTTTTCCATTAAAGCGAAAAATGAGAGCGAGGGCGGGAGAGCACACTGAGTCATTTTAATTTTGACCAAGGCATATCTAACAGGTAGGCTCGGCGTTGAATTGAAAAACTTCTTTTTTTATTTACAAAGGTAGAGTGTAATGTCAAAATCAAAGCGAATTCACATCACGGCCAATAGGAATGGACGAGCCCCAAGCGAATTCAGATTTTAACCACGGCGAAATATCATTTTGACCTTACACTCTACCAATTACCACAAAATACATGGGAAATTTCTGAATTCGCCACCGGGCCTACCTTCCTAGATCTGCCTTGATTTTGACCATGATTTCGCGTCGGACCGTGATCAAAAGGGCAAATCAGTGTTGCGGTACAACTGGAATTTGGAAAGTATTGTTTATCTCCGCGAAAAGGAATAATTTTCGAGCACCGGCGATACTAGTAAAAATTAAAATTAAAAATAATAATTTCGTGCTAGACACTAACATACATACATAATGAAAATACATTATGTTTTTAAAAACTGAAATTTGGAATTAAAAATTGCGCGATTTTTATTCCAATTTTTCGCCTGGAAATAAAACCCACGGTTTAATTCGTGGGCGTTACTTATTTTCAGAAAGAAACTGTACCGTAATTTTATCTGAACTCTTTCTCGTTCTAGGCCGCGAGTAATACCAAAATTGATAAGGATGTGTGTTTTTCAGGGACCGGGAGTTTTATTCCTTTTATAATAAAACGCCAAAGAAAAAAATTATATTTGGAGGAATATTTTATTTGGACAAAAATAATCAATCAACTCGGAGTTTTATTTTTTAAGGACAGCGATAAAATAAAAATTTGGTGTTTTATTTTTTAGCACCAGTGATAAAATAAATACTTGGAGTTTTATTTTTTAGCTCCAGCGATAAAGTAAAAACCTGGAGTTTTATTTTTTAACTCCAAAATAAAACTCCAGGGCCAATAACTAGCGAACCCCTTAACCGAATTGCATAAATTTGGTATCAGACGAAAGGTAATTCAGTAAGCTTTTTAATGGTGGTACCCATGCCACGGTTACCACTCAAACCAAGGTTGCCACCTATTTTTTCCTTTTTCCCAATTTAGCTGGTTTTTTACGGTCCATATAAAACACCAAGGCCAAAAACTAGCGAACCCCTTAACCGAATTAAACAAATTTGGTACCAGATGAAAGGTAATTGAGTAAACATTTTAATGGTATCTATGCCTAAGTTGCCACCTATTTTTTAATTTTTCACAATTTAGCAAGTTTTCTACGGTCCATATAAAACACCAAGGCCAATAACTTGCGAACCCCTTAACCGAAGTAAACGAATTTGGCACCAAATGAAAGGTAATTGAGTAAACATTTTAATGGTATCCATGCCAAGGTTGCCACCTCTTTTTTAATTTTTCACAATTTAGCAAGTTTTCTACGGTCCATATAAAACACCAAGGCCAATAACTTGCGAACCCCTTAACCGAATTAAACAAATTTGGTACCAAATGAAAGGTAATTGAGTAAACATTTTAATGGTGTCCATGCCAAGGTTGCCACCCATTTTGTATTTTTTACAATTTAGCAAGTTTTCTACGGTCCATATAAAACACCAAGGCCAATAACTTGCGAAACCCTTAACCGAATTAAACAGATTTGGTACCAAATGAAAGGTAATTGAGTAAACATTTTAACGGTATACATGCCAAGGTTGCCACCTATTTTTTATTTTTTCACAATTTAGCAAGTTTTCTACGGTCCATATAAAGCACCAAGGCCAATAACTTGCGAACCCCTTAACCGAATTAAATAAGTTTGGTGTCAAACGAAAGATAATTAGATAAGATTTTTAACGCATTCCCAAGTTGCCACCTAGTTTTAAGCTTTTGCTAAGTTTGATATTTTTTTTTGCCGAAGTTAAACATTTCATAATAGTAGTTTTAATTAAACACAATTGGTAAATACACTACTATCAAAAAACGATGTATTATAAAACAAATCAATAACAGTTGGACTATTTATCTAACATACATAGAACTGTAATTTACATACATACACATTTATGTATATAAACAAGGAAATCCTTACCTTTCACTTCCACTTTAAATTTTAGATCAGATTTTTACTACTTTATGAAAGCTTAAATATTTTTTTCTATGAATTGCTCAGGTTACAAAAGGCAAAACGAAGTATTGAATCTTTTGCATATCAAAAAGTACATAAGCTTCGCCCTCGAAAAACAACAATTGAAAAAATTTTCCGCTACACAGATGCGAATCGCTTTCGCTAGCGGTGGAAAACTCAGATTTTAAAGATGAATAGCGATTTTTTTTATTTCCTATCGATTGCAGATACTTCAATTAGCTTATAATCGAATTTTAATAGCCATTCTTAATTATATATCAGCAGCTGTTCGTGGCCTTGGTGTTTTATATGGATCGTAGAAAACTTGCTAAATTGTGAAAAAAATAAAAAATAGGTGGCAACCTTGGCATGAATACCGTTAAAATGTTTACTCAATTACCTTTCATTTGGTACCAAATCTGTTTAATTCGGTTATGGGGTTCGCAAGTTATTGGCCTTGGTGTTTTATATGGACCGTAGAAAACTTGCTAAATTGTGAAAAATTAAAATATAGGTGGCAACCTTGGCATAGATACCATTAAAATGTTTACTCAATTACCTTTCATCTGGTACCAAATTTGTTTAATTCGGTTAAGGGGTTCGCTAGTTTTTGGCCTTGGTGTTTTATATGGACCATAAAAAACCAGCTAAATTGGGAAAAATGAAAAAATAGGTGGCAACCTTGGTTTGAGTGGTAACCGTGGCATGGGTACCACCATTAAAAAGCTTACTGAATTACCTTTCGTCTGATACCAAATTTATGCAATTCGGTTAAGGGGTTCGCTAGTTATTGGCCCTGGAGTTTTATTTTGGAGTTAAAAAATAAAACTCCAGGTTTTTATTTTATCGCTGGAGCTAAAAAATAAAACTCCAAGTATTTATTTTATCGCTGGTGCTAAAAAATAAAACACCAGTTTTTATTTTATCGCTGTCCTCAAAAAATAAAACTCCAGATTTTTATTTTATAGCTGGCGTTTTTAAAAAAAAAATCAGAAAAATTAATAGGGTCCAGGTTATTGATCCTGGAGGTCCTGGGATGAAAGTAAAGTTAATAATTTGGTCCAAAGACACTATATAGCCCTGGAGTTTTATAGCATCAAAAAAAAAAATAATTTTTATTTTCGGTCCCTGGTGTTTTTTGCTTCTATCAGCACGCCAGGTTGACCGGTTGAAGTTATATCTGGGATATTGATTTGAATAGCTTTCAATAGGTTTCTTTCCTTTCAGATTATCAGCCTGGATCCCCAAAATGTATGTTCAGCATTATAATCAAGAAACCTTGTGCCCAGCAGCTTATGAAAGAATTCAGTAAATTGGAATTATGTTATGTTGAAAGTATATTGCAGTTACAGTCAGTCCACCAGAGTTATAATCTACGTACACTGATGTTGAGTGTAGAGTATTTCCCGCTGATATGCACCCCGCTTATAAGATTTCTTTTAAGAATTATGAAAAAAATTTTGAAATTTCCCCCATACAAATGTGCACCAAAAATCATGCTATAAGTACTCCGCTTATAAGCATTTCTCTCTTAGAGACACTGATTTTTTCTAACGTTTTATAATTTTCCCGCTTATAAGCCCTGAATATATAATTTAGATACGAAAGTTCCCACATATATGGATTTTACTTTCGAAATTTTGTGTAGGAATACTTAGCTGTTCGTTTGGTTGGGTAACTAGGGTAACTAAGCGGGATTTTGTTATAGTCACCGCCAATGTTTATAAGCTGGTGTTGATAGAAGCACTCCCCGCTTAAAAGCACAGAATCTGTTGCATTTTCAACGGTGCTTATATCCAGGGAATACTGTATATAATTCCTGTAATATCTCCAAGTAGATGATGCTTTATCCGTTTTCTAATAAGTATTCCGGTTCCGCCTCTAGCTTAGCCTTCGCAACTTCGTCAATACTAAAGTTATTAAAGGCCGTCAAATGAGTGTCAGAGACTAAACCGCTAGAATTCCAAAAACCTATATTGAGACAATTCATGGTCTAGAAAGAATGGTTTGCAATAGCATATTCTGATTTCCTATTAAGTCTTGCATCATGTTTTGCATGGATTTCATATGATCCTGCATCACTTGCACAAAACTGTTTAACGGATTATCGAGATTTGATGATGCGATGGAGTTTTGGTATGTTTCAGATTGCATGATATCTTTTAATACTTGTTTCTGGATGACTTTGGGAGGTAATTGGAACAATTGTTTTGTGGGATTTGTGATTTTAGAGCATGGACATTAACAGGAGGTTTTTATTTCCCTTTTCTCTTAGGGTTGTATATAAATAATGTCCTGAATATTTTCCCTATTAATTGGGACCGCATGACAATTTTTTATGGCCAGTTTATTAACAAAAGCATTGGAACTTTGCTCTCTAAGTTATATTGAAGGGTACTTGGGACTATCCACTTGAATGTTTTGAGATTCAGCAAGAACACTGAATCTGTTGTTTTCCAATGTTATATTCGGCACATCTTTAGTTGCCTCAGCTCGCAGGTCACCTTTGACTATTTTGGGCGGATTTAATTTTCCACTCTTTTATGGCGAATATTGCGATCCAAGCCAGTCCTCAAATTTGTTTTCTTGGCGTTTTTATCTGCCATTTTGGTTGTATCGAAAATTTTATATTGAGCTCCTGTTGCAGAAGTACTTGCTAGAGGCTGTGGATAAGTATTTTGGACTTAGGGAGTACAAGACCGTGCCCTTTGTTCGGTAGCCGTGTTTTCTTTGCCGGATTTTGGAGCTGTTTCAACTGTATCAATTGATTTTATAGTTAAATTGACATATCACCTGCTATCAAAGAGAGACTGTATTATATTGTTTTATTTTAATTTATTTTAATTGAATTTAATTGAACCAGATGAGTTTCACTAAGGTGAAACAGTAGTCGTTACATCCATGCCTAAAATATATTTCTAGTTTAAAAATAAATAATAGCTTAAAAAACTAAAAAACACGCTTTAATCTTGTGGCAACTCCCGAAAAGTGCTCGTAGCAACAATACACAGATGGCAACTCTCGTCAAGTGACAAAAAGGAAAATCAGCTGTTCTAACTTTTTCCGTTTTCCGGGTGTCAAAATATTCGAGATCTTTTTTTTCTGCTATCCGTGAACCACATGTTATAAAACTTTTTAATCGAAATACATCAATTAAATTAGGCTATTTATTATAGTAAAAGCTGTGTTATCATTTACGCACCAAAAGTGGTGACCCCGCATTTGAACAATTTTTAACTCACATTGCTCGTTGGTCGTAAATGTTACATAATGCCTAATAACGAAGAGCTTTCAAAGGAAGTTGAGGCGCTGAAAATCCAACTAAGCGAAGCATTGGCGGTAAGCGCACAGCGCGAACGAGGCAACGCCTTCGAAGGGAGCCAAATCACATCGGTCTCGGAAGTTAAACTAGCGCAGTTTTACGAAAATGACCCAGAACTTTGGTTTGTCATCGTAGAATCACATTTCGAGGCACGGAAAATATCCTCAAATAAGTCGAAATACTTACACACAGTTGCTAACCTATCGAGCAAAGTCGCACTGCAAGTGAGGGAACTGCTTCTAGAGCCATTCAATGATGAAAAGTACGAAAAACTAAAGCAACGTCTCATATCAATTTACTCCGAGTCAGCAACAATTAAATTTGAGAAGCTAATTTCTAACGAACCGCTGGGCGACATGAAACCTTCTCAGGCACTCCACAAAATAAAATCACTCGCGTCGAAAGACGTAGGAGACGATTTCATCAAAAACTTATGGATGAAAAAATTGCCGCAAACAACCAGAACAGTGTTGGCCGCATCAAAAGATAAACTAGATGATTTAGCGCAGATCGCCGACAGAATGTGGGACGTTTCTGATAAAGTGTGTATTTCAAGTGTCGAAAAATCCACACCGCTTGAAAAGACATTGGAAACGATTCAACAAAAGTTAGACAAATTATCCACACGACTAAATGCAATCGAAAGCAAGAATCGGTCGACTCGTCGAGAAACCACACCACATAGACAGCGCGGGCGCTCATCAAGTGCAAAGGGGAAAGAAACAGAAAGAAAATCAGACGAAGAAGTGTGCTGGTATCACCAAAAATTGGGAGAGCGCGCAAAAAAATGCCGCTCACCGTGCTCATTCGTCCCAAAGTCAAAAAACTAATAAGTATGATGTCAACTCAGGCGTCGACACCATACACATCGTCAAAGCGCCTGTTCATACACGACAAACTAACTGACCACGATTTCCTGATCGATTCAGGTGCTGACCATTCAATACTGAGGCCATCTCACCGCATGAAGGAACGCATACGAAGCAACTACAACAAAAGCACTACAGACGAATACGCACAATATTACGCCGCAAATGGATCACCGATACAAACATACGGAAAACATCTATTAAGCGTATGTCTGGGGCTGAGACGTGAATTTCCCTGGAACTTCACCATAGCAGATTGCTCAACGTCAATAATCGGTGCAGATTTTTTAAATGAGTATGGGTTGCTTGTAGACATCCGACGAAAGCGAATAATAGATCCAGTCACTGGAACTTCTTCCAAAGGTGAAATAGTTACATCGTTCTCACCTCAGGTAACCACAATCGATTCGAATAACAAATTTTCATTTCTTTTATCTGAGTTTAAAGAACTACTTGACGACAAACCGTCATTTCGAGTAAAGGAGCGTGCAAAAGTCACGCACTTTATCGAAACAACTGGTCCACCGGTTACAGCAAAGGCGAGAAGGTTATCTCTCGAAAAATTGGTAATCGCAAAAAAGGAATTTAACGAGCTGCTTCGACTTGGTATCTGCCGGCCGTCAAAGTCTAACTACGCTTCGCCTCTGCATATGGTGCCGAAAAACAATGGAGATTGGCGCCCTTGCGGTGACTATAGGCAATTAAATGCACGCACAAAACCCGACAAATACCCAATTCCCCACCTGCAAGACTTCGTCAACATTCTACATGGAAAGCGCATTTTTAGCCGCATCGACTTACGCAAAGCTTACCATCAAGTGCCGATTGAAGAGTCACATATACCGAAAACGGCTATCATCACCCCGTTCGGCCTATTTGAGTACGTTTTCATGTCGTTTGGACTGCGAAACGCATCACAGACTTTTCAGCGATTAATAGATGAGGTGCTTCGGGGACTCGACTATGTTTTTGCTTACATAGACGACATATTTGTCGCCTCCGAATCATACGAACAGCACGTCGAACACATTCGAAACGTGTTTAAGCGTCTGTGTGAGCATGGACTTCGGATAAACGCGGAGAAATGTGTGTTCGCCGTTAGCGAAATATCGTTCTTAGGCCACCAAGTCACAGCTGAAGGCGTAAAGCCACTACCAGAAAAGGTAGAAAAAATATTATCATTCAAAGAACCGACTATCGCGAAAGATTTAAAACGATTCCTGCTGATGGTAAATTTCTACCGACGATTTATTAAAAACGCAGCTGAAACGCAACAACGACTCCAAGCATTGATTAAGCACAACAAAAAAAACGACAAAACACTTCTAACGTGGACCGATGATGCAAGACAGGCATTCAAACAATACAAAGAACAATTAGCGCACGCTTCGTTATTGGTTCATCCAGCTACGAACGCCAAGCTAATTTTAGCAACGGACGCCAGTTCAACTGCCATTGGAGGTGTCGTTCATCAAGTCGAAGGCAACATCTGCAAACCGCTAGGGTTTTTCTCAAAACGATTGAGCAGCACCGAATCACGCTATCCAACGTACGACAGAGAATTGTTAGCGATTTATCGATCAATAAAATACTTCGAGCATTTACTGGACGGTCGCGATTTTGAAATTCACTGTGACCATAAGCCATTATCGTTCGCATTTACGAAAGTAAGCGAAAAGACTACTCCTCGTCGCGCGACGCAGTTAAGCTATATCAGTGAATTTTCAACCACCATTCGCCACGTCCCAGGAAAGGACAACGTAGTTCCAGATCTACTTTCGAGGATTGACTCTGTCCAACTAGGAGACATAGATTTCAAAGAGATGTCAGCGGAACAAGAAAAATGTGAAACAATCAGCGTATTGCGCAACAAAAATACCACCAGTCTCCAACTTAAAAATATAACAATACCTGGCACCCACACCGAGCTAATATGCGATGTTTCTGGTAACTCTATTCGCCCATTTGTTCCTAACAAATTTCGAAATCTCGTTATAGGTAAACTCCACAATCTAAGTCATCCAGGCATACGTGGTACAACGAAATTGGTCCAGCAACGATTTGTGTGGGAGAACATGCGCCGAGACTGTAAGCAATTCGTTCGCAACTGTATTGCATGTCAGAAAGCGAAAGTGCATCGACACACACGGTCACCTGTGCAGCATTACAATACCAGCTGCGATCGTTTTGAACACATCAACATTGACATTGTGGGACCCTTACCGGAGTCGAAAGGCTTTACATACTTACTTACCTGCATAGACAGGGCAACTCGTTGGCCGGAGGCATTCCCCATCGCAAGCATTTCTGCCGAAACGGTCGCAAGTACATTGCTATCAGGATGGTTCGCTCGATTTGGCATTCCTAAACGCTTGACAACGGACCAAGGTCGTCAATTCGAGTCCGCACTGTTCAATGAGTTAAACCGGCTACTCGGAGTGAAGCATCTTAGGACGACAGCGTACAACCCAAAAGCCAATGGTATAATCGAACGCTGGCATCGTGGGCTCAAGTCGGCATTAAAAGCAAAATTAACAGACAATGATTGGATTACTGAGTTACCTCTCATTCTGCTCGGCTTACGCTCAGTGGTCAAGGACGATCTCAACGCATCGCCAGCTGAACTTGTCTTTGGAAAGACACTCACATTACCAGGACAGTTCTTCAACGAAACCATCAGCAAAACGAGCGATTACGACTTTATTAACCTGCTAAGACAAAAGCTAAATAAAGTGAAATCCCGCGAAACATCTTTTCACGATTCGCCGTCAGTTTTCATACATCCAGAACTCCCGAAAGCAAAGTTTGTCTTCGTACGTATTGACAGTCACAAAACACCTTTACAGGCACCGTACAATGGTCCTTTCAAAGTCCTAAGGCACGGAGCTAAACACTTCAAACTGGACATCAACGGAGAACAGAAAACGGTGTCAATAGATCGCCTCAAACCAGCATTTGTCGATAATCTAACCAACGACTCGGACAACCAGTCAGAAGAACGCATGCCATCTACAAACAAAACACAGCCTATCAAAACTACGAGGTCTGGTCGGCGAATCAAATTTGTTGATCGGCTGTGCCTTTAGCGGGGGAGCCATGTGGCAACTCCCGAAAAGTGCTCGTAGCAACAATACACAGATGGCAACTCTCGTCAAGTGACAAAAAGGAAAATCAGCTGTTCTAACTTTTTCCGTTTTCCGGGTGTCAAAATATTCGAGATCTTTTTTTTCTGCTATCCGTGAACCACATGTTATAAAACTTTTTAATCGAAATACATCAATTAAATTAGGCTATTTATTATAGTAAAAGCTGTGTTATCATTTACGCACCAAAATCTTAAAAATCGTACTAAAAATTGAGAAATAATTTAATTAGAAACAAAATGATGAACGAAAATATAAGTATTTAAGGAAAAGCGTCGGGTGGTGCTCAGTATGTCAAAAAATATTTAAGATCGCTATTTTTAACTAATATTTTAATTTTGACTTTTTTGAGATTTCATATAACGTACTCTTTAATTTCGCAACTAGGTATTTATATTTTTGTACTAGTTGTACGAATCGAATATTTTCATATTCAAATATTATTGAGCACCCCCACGCTTTTCCTTAAATACTTATATTTTCGTTCATTTTCATTTCTCAATTTTTAGTATGAGTTTTAAGATTAAAGAGTGTTTTTTAGTTTTTTAAGCTATTATTTATTTTTAACTTTTTAGTGAAATTTTTCATTAAAGGATGTTTTATGCGGACGCAAGAATAAAAGTAAAAAGAAGTCTGATGAAGGGATGTGGTGATCTCCGAAATAGATCTATATACATATGTATTTACAACTTCTACCAAAAATATTAATTTTTCACATACATTTTTTCCTTATAAAAAAAACATTGGTCATGAGAGCTCAAAAATGAAGCCTAAACGAAAAAATATCAACTAATATGTACTATGTGTATCGAAGCAAAACTATTTCAGTTTTTAATCGGAGATATGCTCGTCTTTATTTGCCTGTGCATATTCACAATGAACAGTCAGCGCTCCAAATATTCTCATTGTCCTATAATCACTTCCATATTTTTCTTGTATACCAAAAATAGTAAACAACTTCTTGAATATAAAAATTGCCAAACAGATGTGAAAGTTACCAAGAAACCAACAGCGAAAAAATAACCTATTTTGGTAATTACCAAGTTCGGCAACCCTGCTATAAGTGCTATAAATAGAATTTGAACCAGGGTTTGAAATTGCTTAGCTACTTTTGCTGCATTTGCTTTTGCTAACGAAAAGTAAATTAGCAAACTCGGCCAGCCGAGTAAAAAAGGAGAACACGATTCATTCGCTTCAGTTTTCAGCTGAGCCGTGTTTGCTTGTATAGCAGTGATAGGCAGTGTTGCCACTTTAGCTAGATTTGGCTATAACTTTTGGCGTTTAGCTACAGATATTTGCGTTTAGCTATTAGCTATTTTTGTTAGCTTTTTTTTTAATAGCTTAGCTATTTTTAGCTATTTTTCTTAATTTCTTTATTTTGCACATCAGTTTATCATTTTAAGCTAATGAGTCATCTGCGAGTTTATGAAAACTTGAAAGTGTATACTTATCCTTATGATTATCAAACTATACAAAAGTTGATAGTCTGGCATGCCTTCCTTATTTTATCGATTATTGGTACATTCATATGCAAGGTTGATGCAATCAAGGCAGATCTAGGAAGGTAGGCTCGGTGGCGAATTCAGAAATTTCCCATGTATTTTGTTATTGTAATTGGTAGAGTGTAATGTCAAAATGATAATTCGCCTTAGTTAAATCTGAATTCGCTTGAGACTCGCCCATTCCTATTGGTCATGATGTGAATTCGCGTTGATTTTGACATTACACTCTACCTTTGTAAATAAAAAAGTAGTTTCTGAATTCGCCACCGAGCCTACCTTCCTAGATCTGCCTTGGATGCAATAAGGTTTTCGCAGTGCGCAAAAGCAACTCTGCCATACATTTTGTTGTTGCCCATTTTGCTATTTGAATTCGCAAATGACCATTGGAATACGCGATATTTTAACCGTCCTTTTCACGGTGTATTCGTAAAATTTTTCAGAACTTTATTATCAAGTTAATTGAGCAACTCCGCCAACGCTTACCGCAGAATATTCAATCTTTAAAAAATATTGAATTTTTTTCTGTAAATAAGCCAAAAATATTTGACACTTTCAAGGATGAAAAGGATCACTTTAACACGGAGGAAATCACTATTTTAGAAATGCAATGGAAAAACTACAATAAAGTTTTGGGTAGACGTAAGAAAGCTTAGAAATGCTCTTAACGAAAATCCGTTTGAAGAACTACAATCTTTTGTGTTTAATTTTCTAATCCTACCGCTTAGTAATACAGAAATAGAACGTAGATTTTCTGTTATGAACGTAATAAAAACAAAGCAAAGAAATAGAATGCAATTATTTATGTTAAACTCTCTATTGACTGTTAGGTATGGTCTAAAAAGGCTTGAATAATGTTGTAATAACTTTAAAATTCCTAACGATATTATTAAAGCAATGACTTCAATTAATAATAATTCAACCTGTGAATTAATGAAGATGATATGATTTTTGAAATGTTATTGAATCAAATTTTTAACTAAAGTTTAAATATTAACTAGTCGCTATTATAATTTATTTTAATACTGCAATTGAATATACATACATACATACATACATACATATGTAATGAATTGATTTTTTTCATTGTAATAATCTTATTATGCGACGTACATATATAAGTACATACAAACAAATATATGTATGGCTACAATATATAATATATGTATATATAAATATTAATATATGTGAAGTTATTTTATGTCACGTCTTTTTAAATAAATCATTATTTGGCTATTTTTGAAAAAAAAATTTGGCTATTTATTTTAGCTATGAAAAAAATTCTTTAGCTATTTTTAGCAATTTTTTTTATTTAATTTAGCTATAAGCTTCAAAATATTCTGGCAACACTGGTGATAGGCAAAATTTAAATGCAACTGTATTATAGCCCAGTTAGTCGAGAACGTGTGGTCCGCCCGCTGACGCAAACGCCCGTATGCAATTTTTGGGATTTGTTGAGCCCGTAGCAATCAGCTGTTTTACTCACACATATTTACATATATATATAGTTTGTTTACATTTTGGCAGGGTTGCTGTTTAGTAAACAAGATTTTTACTAATCTTCAAAGTGTTATGCGGATTACTCTTCAATACACAACTGTGCAACAAGAAAATACCAGGGACCGAAACACCTTTCATTTGATACCAATATCGTCCAGAAATATTGACAAATAAATAGGCTTGATTTTTATTGCTGACCAAAAAAAAATAAAAATCTGAATAACGGTTATTCAGGCCCAAAAGAGCTTGTTGGTTGCCATAACGGTTATTCAAGCCTAAAACACTTTTCTGGTTGCCATAACGGTTACTCAGTCCCAAAACGTTTTTTTGGTTTTTATAATGGTTATTAAGGACCAAAAAAATTTTTTTCTCATGATAATGGTTAAATATGACTTTTATCCCATTTCTCTTATAACCGTTACGTCCCTGGAAAATACTAATTTAATCGTTCTTAAAGTTGTCGTTGACGACTTTTTTTTTTATTTAGTTACTTTTTTACGGCTTAGTTGGTAATTAAAACACATTTTTCTTGTAATTTTGTTGCTGCCCAATATATTTCCAAGGATTAAAACATAAAATAACAAAAAACACAGTCAGAACATTAAATTTACAATTGAAAATCCATAAATATCGAGCCGTATGCGCCGGAAAGATGTAAAGGCCATGATTTCCGATTTTCACTTTTTTGTAGAAATGGCTTACTTGTGATCACCCACACCTTCTCCAGAAATTTTATGTCTGAAAAATGTACCGTTATGAAAAGCAATTTTGATGTATGTACATAAGTTCAGTTTGTTTACTTTTTTTGTGAGTACGAAGTGGCTTTTACATCTTTTTTGCTTTTCAAATTATTGAAGACTAGTAACAAATAAACAAATTTAACGGGGTTTTGTTGGAATTTAACCAATGGTTTTATCACTTTGAAGACTTCTACTTTGTATTTTATTACATAGCGATGACCAATATGGTTTTCTTGTGCGGCATATGCACTTTATTGCTCCATAATTTTGGAATAAAGTTCTAACGATTTCACGATAGTTAGGGTGCCTTTTGTTACTGCTTAGAGCAGGTTTAAACAAACTGGTTGTGTATTTCTAAAATTTCTTCAAATTTAATTTCTTGAATCTCGATAATTTCCCTCCAAACGTAGATGCTGAAAGTGATGAACATGGCGAGAGATTTCATCAGAACTTAATAGTTTTTGAAAGGCGATATCAAGGATCTTGGAACAAGGATATGATGGGAGACAAATCCAGGAAATTACAAAAGAATAGCCAAAAGTACTTACATCCCTCATTATTTATCCTCTCCTTAAAATCGCGAAATCCATTAATTTTTTTATTCAATTAATTCTTTATCCTATTGATCACTGTTTTTAGAGACATTGTGCACTTCAAAACTCATAATAAATGGAAAGAAATAATGTTAAATGTTACTTCTTAATCAAGTTTTATAAAGAAACGGAAAATGCTAGGTTAAGAACTCTCAATAAAAATAGGTAAATATAAATACTGATACATCCCATTATTGCAAAAGTAGTCTCAAAATGTTCACATTTAAATTCTTTATAGGATAGAAAGGAGTCGGATCTGAAATTCCTTATACAAACTTAGATTTTTTCATTCTTTTTGCCATTGTAACCAAACTACTTGACCAATTTTTAAGTGCAAAGGCAAAAAATGTTTGTTGGGATTCTCTTTACCAGTTGTTATTAGATGCCAAATCGCTACGGTGGCTAATACAATTTTTTATGCACTTATCTATGTCATGCAATGTCTTGTATATACGGTTTTTGCTACATTTTTACCGATATCTCAGAAACAGGGTCTGTCACAAAAAAATGGATATGCTATTCGGGATCAGCGTTAAATTTCGGTTTAGAAAAGTATAGTTTTATATTTTTGGTGGTTAAAGTTGATTAAAAATTGTCGAAAAGCAAAGAAAAAGGAATCGAAATAAAGAAATGAAAGTAAAAAAATTTGTAAAAAACCTTCTCCTGAACATTTTTGAATTTGGCCTTTACATCTTTCCGGCGAATACGGCTCGATATATTGGGAAGCAACAAGATTCTCACAAAAATCTGTGTTTAATTAAGAAATCTGTACTGAGTTTCTGTAACTCATATCTTTTCTAGTATAAATAGGTGGTGACAGAGTGTGGTTCGTATTAGTGTGACATCACTTTAATTGATTTTGTTACAGAAACTCAGATTTATTGTGGCAATTTATAACTTTTTAATGTAGAAAAATTCCAGAAGAAGACCACCAAGAGTTATCAATTAAGAAAATACCGCCACGATTGTGGATAAATACAATTTTTGCTTTAATTTTCAGTAATATCTTCATTTGTTAGGAGTGTTCAATATCTCACAATTTTTACATATTTTTACGAATAGTTACGAATTTATGTTCAATAACCCAAAAAATTCGCAAAAGAGAGCCAAATTGAGAGAGTAAGACGTCGAGAGAGTTGATAAACGCTGCAAGTAAAATTCTCACTTGCAACTACTAGCAGCTTTAAAAAAATAGAAGTGTCAAAAATATATGATCACAAAAATTTCAATTGGAAATATACAAAAATTTTAAACGCAAATTTCTAATTGTGTACTAAATAAGTTAGCGCAAAAACGTATCTTGATGATGTTATGGAATAGCCAAAGTAGAATTTTGTTTTCCTAATTCAGTTATTTCCATTCATTTCCAATTTCAAAAATTTCAATTACAACCTAACCTAAAAATCAAATTGTCAAAACAGCGTATCAGCTGTTTTCTTGCGAATGTTTACGATTTTGTGTTCAATTACATCGGTTGATAATTTTCTCTTTTACTTGCAAGTAAAGTTGTTGAACAAAGCTATTATCTTGTGATGTATTGTGGAACGAAGTGTCTTTTTTCCTTCTCACTGAAGATGGCGCATATTAGCCGAAACCGGTTTGTCTCCAAACCAAACTTGACAAGGGATGACGGAGGATCGTTCCACAATACATCATATTCCTACCCTGTCGGAAAAACAAGCAACCAAAAAGTATCTATTATCTTGTTATTAAATTATGTATATATATTAGACCTCTGCACAATACCATTTGCCTCTTCTATTTTTCGAATACTCTATCCATTGTACAATTATGGCGTTTTCTTTTCTCGAAATAATGTTGCCCTGTTTGACTTTCTTAGCCATTTTATATGTCTGTCTGGTAATTTTACCGAATATTTACTTCTAACTAATGGCGTTTTCTTTTCTGCAAAAAAATGCTGCCCTTCTATATCCCAATTATCGAATTGCGTAACCTAACTTTCTATAAAATGGCTAAATTTGTAGATAATGGTGCCCTCTTGCTTAGTTAGAGGTCAATATTCAGTAAAATTAACAGACAAGCTTACAAAATAGCTAAGAAAATCAAAAAGGGCAACATTTTTTCGAGAAAAGAAAACGGCATAAGTAAGAGAGCAACATTATCTACAAAATTAGCCATTTTATAGAAATTCACGTTACGTAATTCGATAATTAGGATATAGGAGGGCAACATTTTTTGGTAGAAAAGAAAACGCCATTAGTCACAGCACAATTCCAATGCAGATACGAATATAACCCATACTTTTAATTTGGAATACAAATACTATTTCTATTTGCTCTGTTGGAGCGATTAGTGTACACTATTCGCCACGATAGAATAGAACATAATAATAACCATGTTATGAAGTATTCGCAAAACCTTGTTGCTTCTTTGGTTTGTTTGTTTATTTAATGTGCATATGGCATTAAGGTGGACCAAAAAATAAAAACCCAACAAACATATGTTCCATTTTTTATTGATAAGAAATGTTTTTCTTGTTCATTAAGGACTTCGAAAAAAATTATGTATCATCACTGATATAAAAGGAGAAAGAAATTTGGAGGCATTTGCACGACCTCTAAATTTTAATATATTAAGGAAAAATTTTAGGTATAGATGTCCGTATTATATTCGCATGAAAATCGGGTTGTTCCGCGAATTTCGGGAGAACTTTATTTCCTTCATAAAACCACCTTAATATGCCAAATAAGTTTCCTAACTAATGCCGAAAAAATCAAAAGAATCGAAGTATTGGTTAAGGAGTAATTTTAAAATATTTAGAACAGTTGGAAATATGTAGATCGTAAAAAGCTCTGGTTCGAAATTTATTTTAGACATATGGTTTCTTGGGCAAAAAAGCTTGAAATTACCCAAATTTTTATACTCAGCTGTACTAGTACACAGAGTATTATAGTTTTAATCACATAACGGTGGATTGTAACAGAATGAAATAATCGAGATAGATATAGACTTATATATATCAAAATGATCAGGGTGAAAAGAGAAATCGATTGAGCCATGTCCGTCCGTCCGTCTGTAAACACTCTAACTCGCGCAAAAATTGAGATATTTTGATGAAATTTGAGATGCAAGTTGGTATCGAGACTGGGACGGTTGGTATTGAAAATGGGCGAAATCGGACCATGGCCACGCCCACTTTTCCTATATAGAAAAAATCGGAAATTTGGTATCTCAGCCACTAATATAGCTAGAGCGATGAAATTTTACCCACGTGTTGAGCTCAGGCCCCTATGAAGAAATTTGGTGAAATTTTACAAAACGGGCGGTGCCACGCCCACTTATTAAGGGTCAAACATTGAGGGTTTTATAAGCCATAATTCAGAAACCATTGAAGATATATCGATGAAATTTGGTACGCGTGATATACTTACTTATGCAAATGTTTGGACGAAAAATTGTTAAAATCGGTTGACGGCCACGCCCACTTTTATATATGGGTCTTATAAAGTGACCTAATAAAAACATTTTAAGCGATATCTCTGTAAAATATAAAGATCTATCACTGAAATTTTGTGGCATGAGTCCAACTATGGACATAAAACAAAAAACACAAAAATTTTGGAAAATGGGCGGTGCCACGCCCACTTATTAAGGGGCAAATATTGAAAGTTGTATGAGTCATAACTCAGAAACCATTGAAGATATATCAATGAAATTTAGGACGCGTAATATACTTACTTAGGCAAATGTTTGGACGAAAAATTTCCAAAATCGGTTGACGACCACGCCCACTTTTATATATGGGTCTTATAAAGTGACCTAATAAAAACATTTTAAGCGATATCTCTGTCAAATATAAAGATATATCATTAAAATTTTATGGCAGGAGTAAGACAAAAACCGTAAAAATTTTGGAAAATGGGCGTGGCACCGCCTCTTTTTAGACAAAGGAATATACGAGATTTCTTAGCCTATAACTCGACAAATAATTGAGATATTATGACGAAGCTTGGTTTGTAGACTTCTATTACTTGTGTTAATATATGTTCAAAATTTTAGCGAAATCGGTTGACGACCACGCCCACTTTTATATATGGGTATTATAAAGTGACCTAATAGAAACATTTTAAGCGATATCTTTGTCAAATATAAAGATTTATTCATATTTTGTGGCATGAGTTACACAATAGACCGGAAACAAAAAATAGAAAAATTTTGGAAAATGGGCGTGACACCGCCTTCTTTTAGAAGCAGGAATATACGAGATTTCTTAGCCTATAACTCCAAAAATAATTGAGATATTATGACGAAACTTTGTCTATACGCTTTTATAACTTGTGGTAATATACGCGCAAAAATTTATTGAAATCGGTTTATGACCACGCCTACTTTTTAACAAAAAAATTTCTGGAACACCCTTTAGGAATTTGTAACGTGACATCTTTGCAACTAGAAGTCAAAAAGGAATGAAATTTTGCACAAAGAATAATATTCATATGCTTAGTTGATCGACTGATAAAAATGTTGAAAATGGGCATGGCTACGCCCACTTTATGCAGCACTCGCTTTATATAAAATACACCGTGTTTCCATCAAACGCAAACCAACAATGAAAGCATACAGCTGAGTATCTAATGTTCGATTCCACTTGAACTTAGGCTTCCTTACTTGTTATAATTGCGATGTGTCCCTGTTAATTTTTTTTGGCCCCTACCAATCGACCCGCCCTAGTGTGTGTGCATATGCACATACACACACTCACACTAGCAGCGTAATTTTTCTGAACACAACGTCTGGATGTGTGTTTATGAAAATATGTATGTACATACATATATTTCGATTATATTCGAAGTATTCGCAAGTAGTGTACACTATTTGCAGAACCTTTTTAAGGTCATGTAATTGTCGCTACGAATAAGTAATTGTATTGGTTCTGTTTATGCTTGTGCTCTACTTGCGTTTATTATAAAACGACAGAAACAAGTAGGTACTGTAATTGGACGGCCGCGAATATTTTGTTGGCCATTTCGAATCCATTCGTGCAGCCTTCTAATATATATATCTATATATATAAAAATGATTTGGTATTTAATTGTAACGCTAAAACTTGAAAACGGCTGAACCAAATCAAATACTTCCTTAGGGGGGTTTGTTTGTTGTTACCCCGCGAAGGTTTAGTCGAAGAAAAAATTTAAAAATGTTAGGGGGGCGTGGCACCTCCCATACAACCTTAATTTTGAAAGCTGATTATCTCTAAAACAGTTCAAGGTAGGGAGCTGAAAATAGGTATAGAGGGAGGTGATATCAAACCCCTTCTCACTCAGGAAAGTGGGGGTTATCAGAAAAGGGGGCGTGGCACCTCCCATACAACCTTAATTTTTAAAGCTGATTATCTCTAAAACAGTTTAAGGTAGGGAGCTAAAAATTGGTATAGAGGTAGGTGATATCAAAACCCTTCTCACTCAGAAAATTGGGGGTTATCAGAAAAGGGGGCGTGGCACCTCCCATACAACCCTAATTTTTAAAGCTGATTATCTCTAAAACAGTTCAAGGTAGGGAAATGAAAATTGGTATAGAGGTAGGTGATATCAAAACCCATCTCACTTAGAAAAGTGGGGGTTGTCAGAAAAGGGGGCGTGGCACTTCCCATACAACCTTAATTTTTAAAGCTGATTATCTCTTAAACAGTTCAAGGTAGGGAGCTGAAAATTGGTATAGAAGTAGGTGATATCAAACCCCTTCTCACTCAGAAAAGTGGGGGTTATCAGAAAAGTGGGCGTGGCACTTAATTTTTAAAGCTAATTATCTCTAAAACAGTTTAAGGTAGGGAGCTGAAAATTGGTATAGAGGTAGGTGATATCAAACCCCTTCTCACTCAGAAAAGTGGGGGTTATCAGAAAAGGGGGCGTGGCACCTCCCATACAACCTTAATTTTTAAAGCTGATTATCTCTAAAACAGTTCAAGGTAGGGAGCTGAAAATTGGTATAGAGCTAAATGATATCAAAACCATTCCCACGCATAAAAGTGGGGGTTATCGGAAAAAGGGGCGTGGCACCTCAAATAAAAACTTAATTTTTCATGCTGAATATATCTAAAATTGTTTACGCTAGGGGCTTGGAAATTGGTGTGGAGATAAACGATAAAAATTCCATATTAACGCAAAATAATAGGAATTATACTAAAAGGGGGCGTGGCACTTCCCAACAACACTTAATTTTTTAAGCTGAATATTTTTAAAAGGATTTAAGTCAGGGACCTGGAAATTGGTACAGAGCTATATGATATCAAAACATAAAAGTGTAGGTTATCGGAAAAGGGGGCGTGGCACCTCCCATACAAACTTAATTTTTCAAGCTGAATATCTATAAAAGCGTTTGAGGATGGGACCTGAAAATTGATCATTAGATTAACGATATCAATAGCGTGCTTATGAAAACAACAGTAGTTTTGGGAAAAGGGGCGTGGCATCTCCCATGCATTCTTAATTTTTAAGGCTAAATATCCTTAAAAGCGTTCACGGCATGTAGATAGAAATCACTATGCAGATATACGATATCAATACCATGTTCACCCAAAAAAAACAAAAAGATTTATCGAAAAATGGGGCACTGCACCTCCCATACGTACTAAATTTTGAGGCTGAATATATCTAGAAGGGTTGGAGGAGGGGCCTGAAAACCATTATGGAGTTATACTATATCAATCCTCTTACTTACTTAGTGAAAATGGCCAATACTCAGTGAAAATAAATATCCGGAACAGAAAACTAAAAATGTTGTGTATCGTGCAGCCTTAAACTGAATACTAAAATTATATATTTTTAAAGTTGTATACACAATGAAGTAATGAAAAATCGTTAATTTTCTATTAAAAATAATACCGGTGTAATAACAATTTTTGAAATGAAATTAATAAAAAATCTATTTTGGTCAGAACGAAGTTTGCCGGGTCAGCTGGTATATATATATATATTTACATTTTGTTTGGGATTTAAAAAAAAATGTATAAACGTTTTCTTTCCTTTCTTTTTAAAAATTAAAGTAATAATAAATGGTTCGTTTAAGTAGACATACTATTTTTTCCATGTGAACACATATACATATGTATATTCGATAACATTTTACAATCTTGTTGAGTTAGTTGTATAATGCTATGAAAATTACTGTTTAAATACTTAATAACTAAAAATGTTCAACTGGCAACCCTTCTACCTTGCAACCATGCGAGCGATCAGCTGACACGTTTTTACGTAAAAAATCAAAATGATTTTGATTTCTGCGGTACGGGCTTCTGCGTCGTACGTCGTTGAATAATCGGTTACATACAAATCCCATTAAATAGGTTGGATCAGCTGACACGGTATACGGGTTTACGTTCTCGACTAAGGGTGCCGACAGTCATCAACGAGTCGACCGAACGAATCGAGTACCCGTAAACATAACGAGTTGAACGAATTTCATGCCCGCATGACAACACAAAAATCAGCTGTTTTCTATTTTGAACAGCCGTGTGAGTGTTGCCGTATTTGAAATAATGGGAAGACACAAAAATTTCGCATGAAATACCCAAACTTAGTACCGATATTTATTCTCGATTTAAATTTTTAAATATATTGTTTTTTTTCAGAAAAAAAGACGTAGGCGAAAATTTTTAATAAAAATATGCGCGATTTTGTATTCAAAGTTTTGGTAATTATCTAGTTTAGGTGACATGGTGAAAATTGGTAAATTTTCAAGAACTGGGGTGTCAATCGACGCGTTTTGATCACATGAACACGAATTCGAAGCGGAACTTAATTTTTTAACGCAATAAAAAATTGTTAACAAAAGACGGCGGGGTAAAAACAGTTTTTTGAGTGGTGTGGTCCTGTCCCTCCTCAGAAGTCAGAGTTGCATTTCTGATGCATTTTGTAATTTTCTTGTTGAACAGTGAAAAATAAGTAAAAGAAAATACACTTTTTTGGCAATAAATAAAGGAATAACCATAAGCATTTTTTATTTCGTATATGGTAAAAGGGATAATTTTGAAATAAAAATTACTTTTATGTATCGTAAATTACTCTTTTCTTTTCATTGCCTAATTTCTCATTTAGTTGAAAAATACGCTATCCATTTCCTATGTAGCAGGGATATAAAATAACTATTATTTCATGCAAACATGTACATTTTTTCAACTATAACATCATTTATGCAACTTTTTTATTTCATCCTGTGCGAAAAGTTATGATCCGAAAAACATAAAAGTTATAAATGGATAATATCGATTTTAAGTTTATTTGAAACTAAAATAATGGCATTAAAAATGGTTACATGTGAATTAATAACAAATACAGAAATGATAATTATTTTCAATAAATGAGCTAAACAATTATCTAATAACTCATATTTCGCTTAAGTAAACTTAAGCGGTTTTTCCTATGAACAAAGATATATTCTATTACATTTTACACTCGCATTGATTTCGTTTAATAATGCAATGAAAAATACCGTTCAAATGTTTTAGTGGCTAAAAAAGTTCGTTCGGCAACACCGCGTTGAGCAAAAGCAATCAGCTGACACGTTGTTATGGGAAAAATCAAAACTCGTTTGATTTCTCCGATACGGGCGGCTATGGGCGTTTATGTCAGCGTCGGTGAGATTTCGTTTACATGCAACTCCCATAAGATAGATCGTGTCAGCTGACACGGGTATGTGCGGGCGTTGATGACTGTTGGAACCATAACTGGGCTATTACTGAGAGCGCCGTAATGGCGCAAATCAATTGGTTCCTTTTCGTTTAGTCGCTTGCTGGCCCTCAATGAATGCGGTCGTTTATAAAAATGACAAGCATACGCACATATGTATAAGTAATTATGCTTTTACATATATAAATATGCGCAAACAAGCGACATTCACCCACGATGTTGCTGCGCCACTTGCTGAACGACGACTAAATCATAGATAACTAGATACGAAACTCTTCATTTCGTGAGAGCGCTGTCAAAATGCGCATTTTTTATAACATTTTTCATTGGTGCCACTCTGTTCGAAAACTGAAAATGGGTATGTTACATATTATTTCTGGGAATTTTTCGGGTTCCTTATGTTATTGAAGACTATAGCAATAATAACATTTTGTTTATACCAAATTAAGATAAGGATATAACCACAAGTGATACACAGGATAGTATGATTTTCCCACATTCCGAATATTCGTGTTCGAAACCCAATCTCAGACAAATTAAGAATAACGCACAAAAAGTGGTGAACGATAATAAATGTAGTTGGGTGGTATTTTTTAAGAAGTATTTACTCTATTTTGCAATTCTATTAAAATGTGAATATATTAGAACTGAAATATAATAATTTTTAACCGGATATATACATAAATCTACTGAAGAACCGCTGCCCGCGTTCCATCTCATTAACATATTTTTTATAATTTTAACTGAAACATAATTTTTTTAGTTGAAAAAATAAACTGCACTGCATAGTAAACACAAGCAATACAATTACATCGGTATTTTTCTTATTTCTTTATTATTTCAACAGCATTTAACACATAAAAGAAAAAATCTAAATCCACCAAATGCGCCAATTTATTTTGGCGTGTTTTCCCTTCTGGCACCAGCAATTTGCACAACAGCTGATCGGCCGGGTTTTCTGTTGTGTTGATGCTGGCAACAAAGCCACAGAAAACCCGTGGGAAAATCATAAAAGTGAGAGAGTAAAAAAGAGTTTCGTATCAAGTCATCTTTGGACTAAATCGTTTACAAAAGAAAGAGCATAACGTGTCCGTGTGATTTGAGCGCGATCAATTGATCTATGAAACGCCTATCACTGGCCTATACAAAAGCTTTGCTTGTTAATAGCTTTAGAACTTTGTACAAAACAAAACACACAATCGCACCAACATACTAGGTAGCAAAGACAGAGTGTCATTAAGCTACTGTTGTTGGTATGTGGATTGTAATATACGGAAAATTGAAATTTAAGCGAAACAATACTGACGGCGGTGGTAGCTCAATGAGATAGACATTGGACTACCAATCGAAACGACCTAAGTTCGATTCTCGGTTGAGGCCGCTGGAAGAAGTCTGATGAGGGGATGTGGTGGTCTCCGAAATGGATCCATAACTTCTACCAAAAAAAATTTTTTCAATTTTTCTTAATTATAAACTGGCCAATAGCTCATATAAAATTCACATAAAATAATTATTAGAATTAAAACGGCCATGTAAAAACAAACGTAAATGTGTAAATCGGAGAGCCTGCCGAAAAAACAAAAATCTGAAACTATAACAAGCATCGCCTATACAAAAACTTTGCTTGTTAATAGCTTTAGAACTTTGTACAAAACAAAACACACAATCGCACCAACATACTAGGTAGCAAAGACAGAGTGTCATTAAGCTACTGTTGTTGGTATGTGGATTGTAATATAAGGAAATTGAAATTTAAGCGAAACAAAGCTGACGGCGGTGGTAGCTCAATGGGATAGACATTGGACTACCAATCGAAACGACCTAAGTTCGATTCTCGGTTGAGGCCGCTGGAAGAAGTCTGATGAGGGATATGGTGGTCTCCGAAATGGATCCATAACTTCGACCAAAAAATTTTTTTTCAATTTTTCTTAATTATAAACTGGCCAATAGCTCATATAAAATTCACATAAATTAATTATTAGAATTAAAACGGCCATGTAAAAACAAACGTAAATAAATTAAATTAAATTAAATTAAATTAAATTAAATTAAATTAAATTAAATTAAATTAAATTAAATTAAATTAAATTAAATTAAATTAAATTAAATTAAATTAAATTAAATTAAATTAAATTAAATTAAATTAAATTAAATTAAATTAAATTAAATTAAATTAAATTAAATTAAATTAAATTAAATTAAATTAAATTAAATTAAATTAAATTAAATTAAATTAAATAAATTATTTATTTATTTAACGAGCACAGGCCCGGGTTATATTTTATTTTTAACACGCTTTTATTAGCTTCACCTGTATGTATGTATGTATGTATGTATGTATGTAACTTCATCCCATCCTAAAAGTTGTAACATTAAACTAAATTAACTAAATTAGTATATCTTTCAAACATTCACTTTTATTGTTCTCTCTATTATTTCTATTCTCCTCCGGATTCGAAACATGACATCAACAGCCCAACGGCATCATATAGTAGGACATTCAACATTATACTTCATGCTTCATTGCGGCTTTTAAGTTACCTTTCCTCAAAATATCCTCTATGAATTTCAATTCAGTCCCGTATATAAGCCAATAAGTAACAAGCTTTCAGGGTATGGAAAAACTCACTCACGAACGCTCAAAAATACATTCTTCTCAAATCAGAAAACAAATGTTCAAAGAAAAACGTATAACCACTCAAATAGCGAGCGAACTAACGCACAACAGCCAGCGATCGCTCATAGCGATGGCGATAAACTCAATGCATAAATTCATTCAAAAAAAATGAAGCTTGTAGCTTTCTGTTTTGGGTTTGTTGTATGTATTTGCAATGAAATCAGCCGCATATACATACATACGTATGCAAAGCAAGAACTGGTTTTGTTTGTAATTCATTTAATAGTAAGTGCTGAATCAATTGCATTTCACGTTTGGAAAGCAATTTTTATACAATGTTTTGTAAACGTGAGGTGAAAAAAATTTCTCTAAAAAAAAAAAAATAAAAATAAACAAAAAAAAAATGCACCACTCGGGACTCGAACCTGAGCTCCTTGGTCCGTAGGCAGCATACCTCACCATTACGCTACAATCATATTCGGAACTTTGTTGTCTAAATTCGAATTTATTCAATCAGGTTTCTTTTTTTTTTTTTGTTCTTTTCAAATGCTTCACCTCAACTTCTCTTCACTTTCTGAGATTGTAAAATATAAGAAAACGTTTGGGAAATTTTGTATTTCCAAACTAGTTTGGAAACCCTTTAATAAAAGGGTTTGGAAAATATTGCATAATAAGCTAGTTTACTTCACTGCATATTGGGATTTTTGGTAGAAGTTATAAATACATATGTACATATCGTCGTTTAAGGTGCATTTTTGCGTAAGAGGTATTTTCATTTTCGCGTAGCGGACATTGGTTGAACTTTACAGGAGAGCATACAAACTATTTCATTTCAAAACCGTTACTTATTTCTGCGTACAAACTTAAATTTAAATAGTTACGTAGATCAGTTTGTTAGCTAAAACATCAACTTAGTGTAAAAAAAGGAAACAAAAATGTCCCTTACTCGAAAATGAAATACCTCTTACGCAAAAATGCATCTTAAACGACGATATGTAGATCTATTTCGGAGATCACCACATCCCTTCATCAGACTTCTTTTTACTTTTATTCTTGCGTCCGTATAAAACATCCTTTACTGAAAAATTTCACTAAAAAGTTAAAAATAAATAATAGCTTAAAAAAACTAAAAAACACGCTTTAATCTTAAAAATCGTACTAAAAATTGAGAAATAATTTAATTAGAAACAAAATGATGAACGAAAATATAAGTATTTAAGGAAAAGCGTGAGGGTGCTCAATAATCAGTGGCGTAGTAACGGGAGGGGGGGTTTTGTCCCCAAAAGATTCGTTTTGACCATAAAACCATCTTGGACTTTATTAGCATAAATTTCTTTTTCAGGAAAAAATCAATGAGAATAGTAATTTTTCGAAATTGGTAATTCGAAATTTAGCGCTTTTTCACGAAGTATTACTTATAATTCTAGCGTTTGTTGAGCCGTAGGAAAGTGCAAGAACCGCAGGAATTTTACCACAATTTACATTCTTTGTACTTATATTCGCTCTTTTGTGGTAAAATTCCTACGGTTCCTGCACTTCCCTACGGCTCAACAAACGCTACATTTATTATACGGTATTGCTGTTATTAACATGCTAATAACAGAAAAGTAACGACAATTATTAAAATTTCAAGTTTTCTTTCAATTACTTGTCATCTTAATCAAATAATATTAGTATAAACTACAATGGGAATAAATATGCAATGTATAAGAGTATCTGAACTTGAGATTTTACTTAATGTCTGTCAAAATATAATATTAAAAAACTAAATTATATAAGAAAATTATTATTTATAACCGTAGCACATAGGTAGATTTTCAAGTTTTATGCGGTCAAAAATATTTAATTGTGTACATCTATTCCAAATTGCTTGTTTAATGCAAAATTTTAATAATTTGTGTTAAAAGTAGAGCTCTCGATTTTTTTGAACATTTTCGAGTAGCCCGAACAGTTGTTGTTCAAATGCTCGAAGAGTTGTTTGTTTGTTTATTACCCGTATGTTTGTACGGGCATTTGAACAATTCGGGTATTTTGAAGTTTGTTTTTTTCTTTTGTTTATTATTATTTTTTTTCTTTATATGTAGTTTTTTTTATTTTTGTTTTTCCGATACACATTTTTTTTTGTTTGTAAGCTCGAATGCTCGAATGTTTGTACGGGCATTTGAACAACAAACGGGCTTCAAACAAAAACGATCAGATCGAATTGCTCGATACCCGGGTATCTAGGGCTCTAGTTAAAAGTCGATTTTATTGAAAAATATATACAGTGACTCAAAAAAAAAATCATACGCCAGAGTTTTTAAATTTATTTCAAACAGTTCTGTCGAAAATTTGACTCTCTTATTTTCGTTTAAAAATGTAAACAATTTTTCAATAAAAATCGCCTTAAGCAGGATTTCTAAGCTTATGGAAAAATCCGAAAAATCGTAGAAATTTCTAAACGTGGATTAAAAATTTCAAAGCGCGGCCAGAATTTATAGAAGATTTTCAGGAGATTTCTAAGTGTACTGTTATGTAGCCAACCAATTTTAGTGTAAAAAGTGCTATTCTCAATGCTGTAAAAATTTCCGTCGATTTTAGTAATTTTTTTCTGTAGGGTGTTTGCATTATTTGTACGTGGGACCGTTCCAATTAAAATTTCCGAAAAGCCAATGAAATTTTTCAAAAAGTTGAATGTTGCATATTGTTATATTAAAATTGAATGAGCTGCAAAATTGCATACTCAAAAATCTTCTAAAAAATGTAGCTTTATAATTCTTAGCCCCTTTTTATGATAAGTACTTCCTTAACTTTGAAAAATTGGAAATACTAAAAATACTGCCTAAAAAGTTAACAATAATCGCTGCTAAATATCTGGGTTACTTTCGAGCATCACCTACATTAACCAAGATATGCGTTAGAAATATAAACATTAAAATTAAATATAAAGCACAAAAAGAAAATTATTGTAGGTACATATGAAAAACCCTGTATCTAGTAGTGAAGTGCGGCTTTGTGCGACGTAATTTTTTGTCGGCTAACTACTAATTGTACTAGATATCATGTCCGAGGGTTAATTTGACTGAGTCTGACAGAGCAACATAACAAAACCAATTTTTAACATGAAAAAGAGTGATAATTTTTTTTTAAATATCCCAACTTTAAAAGCTTATAACTTAGAATTATTGGAAACCAAGGATATTATTTAAAAGTGTTAATAATTACTTGAACCTTTAGGATTCATCACGATTACTTAAATGAAATGCTTTAAATAATAAATATTCAAGTTGAAACTAGCACTTAAAAATATGTAAGAAAAAAACAAAAAAATTAACTTCAGATATGCTAAGTTACGACCATCTGGGGCAAGTGCAGAGTATGGGGTCGGGAAAAAAGCGATGAATTATTGTTCCCCATTCTATTTCCAATATGTGGGTATGTTTTTTTTCTGTAATTGTAACAATTTTACAAAATTCAATTTTGGGCGCATAAAACTTGAAAATCTACCTATGCGCGTAGATTTCCAGAAGAGAATATGAGACTTACTTTTGAAGTATAGTTAAAGGCCCTTGGCAACTGACAATCTGGCATGTCAAGCAGTGTGTATGTGTGAGTTTTTTGGTATGTGTTAGTGCAATCGGCAGTCGTCGTGCTACACGTTCTTGTTCGGGCTCGCGTTGATGAGAATCAAATCTTTTAGATATTTGCGTCAATCACACGACACTCACACATATGTATACAATTCTTAACATTCCAGATTTTAAGTGGCCAAGGGTCTTAAGAGTTTGATATATGTATTATAAGCGATATTTGTGTACTAAAATGTTAAATTATAGTCTGAAAAAATTACATTTCGCTAGCTTAGAGTGCAAACTGTGTAAGTCCACTTTTATGAAAAAGTGTATTTTTATGTAGAACGCTAGAAAAATCAAATACGCACCGCGCTAAACAAGTCTGAGATACTTGTCATATTTCTACTCGTTGTTATTCAGTGATACGCAAATTGTGTAAGTCCAAAAAGCGAAAAAAATTGTGTAAGTCCAAAATATTTATATGAACAGAAATTTTTTTTCATTTCGAATTTTTTTTTCTTTTTTGTTTTTTGTCTCTCCTACAAAGTTTTAAAAAAGGACTAACACAATTTGCATTCTAAGCTAGTGATTTTTATCATTTGTAAAAAAAATTTTAGTTTTTTTTTGGTAATTTTAATTTTGGTAAATTTTTTACATTGGCTGTGACCCCCCCGAAAAATTCTCTAGCTACGCCACTGTCAATAATATTTGAACATGAAAATATTCGATTCGTACAACTAGTACAAAAATATACCTAGTTGCGAAATTAAAGAGTCCGATATATGAAATCTCAAAAAAGTCAAAATAAAATTATTAGTAAAAAAACACCGATTTTAAATGTTTTTTGACATACTGAGCACCCCACGCTTTTCCTTAAATACTTATATTTTCGTTCATCATTTTGTTTCTAATTAAATTATTTCTCAATTTTTAGTACGATTTTTAAGATTAAAGCTTGTTTTATAGTTTTTTAAGCTATTATTTATTTTTAACACGCTTTTATTAGCTTCACCTGTATGTATATATGTATGTATGTATGTATGTAACTTCATCCCATCCTAAAAGTTGCAAACGTTTAAAACTCAATTATTATTTTTAACACGCTTTTATTAGCTTCACCTGTATGTATGTATGTATGTATGTAACTTCATCCCATCCTAAAAGTTTGCAAACGTTTAAAACTCAATTATTATTTTTTTGAAACATTCACTTTACTTTTATTGTGTTCTCTCCTCTATTATTTCTATTCTCCTCGACATCATATAGTGGACATTCAACATTATATTCCATGCTTCATTGAGGCTTTTAAGTTACCTCTCTTCAAAATAGCCTCTATGAATTTCATTCAATTCACTCCGTATGCAAACCAATAAGAAACAAGCTTTCTGTTTTGTTGTTGTTGTGTTTGCAATAAAAACAACCGCATGTACATACATACGTATGAAAAGCAAGAACTGGTTATACCTTTCATGGGAATGAAATGAACTTTGTGTCGAAACACAAATGGTGAAAGTACCAGAATATATACCAATAAAAACAAAACAAAATTTACCCTCAAAATATTCACTTAATCTCCTGTATTACTTACTTGATACAATTGTTCCAACAGGCATGAAAAATTCGCTTTTCGGGTAATTTGTTTTAATAAATTTAATTTCACTTTAAAAATATTTTCTATTTATTTACATATTATGACAAATTATTTCTAATATTTTGTTGGTTTTGATTTCAAAACAAAACTGAGAAAGAGAGAATTTTAATACTTTTCAGGACTTTGTTTTTAAACCATTTTGGTTTAAATAAAATTGTAAAACTTATCATAGTTTCAAAATAAGAATTTTTGGCATTAAAATTCATATTTAATTCCAAGAATGATTAAATTAAATACCAAATGATATTAGAAATAAACTGTCATTTTTTACTGTGCAGTTCATTTTTCGCGCCCCATTCTACTTTGCATTACGTGTAATGGGTAATGGAAGCTCATTCTACTCTGCATTACTGGCAATGCGTGAAAGAAGTGATGAACTCGCCAGGTGTTCCATGGCAAGGCCTTCTGGCATGCCTGAAAGGTAATAGCGCTGACCAGATTTTTGCTGGGATACTGCCAACTGCAGTTACAAGCAGGTCTGCACAAAAATATCGACTTTTTTGTTGAGCTGTGTTATTTAGACTTAAAAGCTTTTTAGTGCTTAGCACGAAAATGATTTAATTTAATTTTTAATTTGTACATTAGGCCGTCTCACCTTATAGGGACGCAAAAATAAAGTTCGCCGTACGCCCCCGCATATGATGTCTATTTGGAAAACATTTCCGGAAAAAGTTTTTTATTTTTTTTTTTTTGTACGCCGATAGATGTCGCTAAAATTTATTTTTCTCATATCTTCGGTATCTATAGTGCGATCTCTAAGTTTAATACACCCATGTGTTTGGCTTGAAAGGACGCCTTATACTCTGGAATATTATTAACCCTATGTGCGTCGTTGGGGTCACTACCACCCAGTACTTAGTTCATACCACTTAAGTGTACCTTTTTTATGTCTGCATGTTAAACGTAGTCAAAAATCATTAATCTTATGCAAAATAAGTATTTCGATCTCTTGAGTAGAACTCGAAATAAAACACGTTCAACATTCCGAGGAATATATGTTTTTCGCTTCCTTTGGTCTTTTACAGGTATATTACTGGGCTAGAAATGTGCCGTTCTGGCTTTGGAACAAATTCAATTTCCAAAAAAATGTTTCACTCCACCTTAATGTACATATGTACATACATATGTACATCTATTGAGCAATAATAATTTGGTGGCTGCATCAAAACTCTCACCGTTCATCTTGGTGTATCGGGGCACAGCAGCTGCTAGACTCTGATGACTGATCAACGAAAATCCTACTGTCCCCCAAACATATCAAAAAACTACAATAACAATATTGTTGTGTACACAAAAGCATCTATTGAATTATAATTTTTTAATACAGAAAGATATGCACATAGAGGCGCAGGTTCGAGTCCCAGAAAAGTCAAATTGAAACTAAGTTAAATTGATTTTTTTTAATTATTAAATTTATTTATAATTGAAATTCGATAAGAAAATTTTAAAATTACTTTGCTGTTTTAGGAATTTTGTGCATTGGTGAAATCGTTGTATGTGAATAAAACTAAGAATATCAGCAGATGTGCACAAATGTAAAGTAACATTCCATTCTACAGCGCGCTGCTAATTTTTTCAACTTTTCTCTCAAATCTGTAATTCACCATCACTCAACTCTGGTAACGTTAACAGGATGCAATAAGCAAAAGCAGAAATAAATAATAGCTTAAAAAACTAAAAAACACGCTTTAATCTTAAAAATCGTACTAAAAATTGAGAAATAATTTAATTAGAAACAAAATGATGAACGAAAATATAAGTATTTAAGGAAAAGCATGGGGTGCTCAGTATGTCAAAAAATATTTAAAATCGGTGTTTTTTTACTAATAATTTTATTTTGACTTTTTTGAGATTTCATATATCGTACTCTTTAATTTCGCAACTAGGTATGTTTTTGTACTAGTTGTACGAATCGAATATTTTCATGTTCAAATATTATTGAGCAGCCCCACGCTTTTCCTTAAATACTTATATTTTCGTTCATCATTTTGTTTCTAATTAAATTATTTCTCAATTTTTAGTACGATTTTTAAGATTAAAGCGTGTTTTTTAGTTTTTTAAGCTATTATTTATTTTTGAATTTTTACTGAAATTTTTCATTAAAGGATGTTTTATGCGGACGCAAGAATAAAAGTAAAAAGAAGTCTGATGGGATGTGGTGTTCTCCGAAATAGATCTACATACATATGTATGTATTTATAACTTCTACCAAAAGTCCAATATGCAGTGAAGTAAACTAGCTTATTATGCAATATTTTCCAAACCCTTTTATTCAAGGTTTTCCAAACTAGTTTGGAAATACAAAATTTCCCAAACGTTTTGTTATATTTCACAATCAGAAAGTGAAGAGAAGTTGAGGTGAAGCATTTGAAAAGAACAAAAAAAAAAGAAACCTCATTGAATAAATTCGAATTTAGACAATAAAGCTCCGAATACGTTTGTAGCGTAATGGTGAGGTATGCTGCCTACGGACCAAGGAGCTCAGGTTCGAGTCCCGAGTGGCGCATTTTTATTTTTTTTTTTAATTTTTTTTTAATTTTTTTTTTTTTAGAGAAATTTTTTTCACCTCACGTTTACAAAACATTGTATAAAAATGTAATTAGGGTTCCTTTTCGTTGATTCAGAACTTACTATTAAATGAATTACAAACAAAACCAGTTCTTGCTTTGCATACATATGTATGTACATGCGATTGTTTTTATTGCAAACACAACAATGACAAAACAGAATGTTGTTACACAAAACACAAAACCAGTTCTTGCTCTGCATACGTATGTATGTATGTGCATTGTACATGCGGCTGATTTCATTGCAAATACAACAAACCCAAAACAGAAAGCTACAAGCTTCATTTTTTTTGAGTGAATTTATGCATTGAGTTTATCGCCATCGCTATGAGCGATCGCTGGCTGTTGTGCGTTAGTTCGCTCGCTATTTGAGTGGTTATACGTTTTTCTTTGAACATTTGTTTGTGATTTGAGTAGAATGTATTTTTGAGCGTTCGTGGGTGAGTTTTTCCGTACCCTGCAAGCTTGTTACTTATTGGCCTGTATACGGGAGTGACTTGAAATTCATAGAGGCTATTTTGAAGAAAGGTAACATAAAAGCCGCAATGAAGCATAAAATATAATGTTGAATGTCCTACTATATGATGCCGTTGGGCTGTTGATGTCATGTTTCGAATCCGGAGGAGAATAGAAATAATAAAGAGAACACAAAAAAGTGAATGTTTGAAAGATATAATAATTTAGTTAAATGTTTACAACTTTTAGGATGGGATGAAGTTACATACATACATACATACATACATACATACATACATACAGGTGAAACTAATAAAAGCGTGTTAAAAATGCAAAGACACAACTAATTGCTGGAAGTAAAACAGTGGTAGGCAAATTTGAAATTGAGATTGTATTAGTGAGAGCGCTATGGTCGGTCGAACGAACTGTGATCGGGCAAATGCAATGCGTAAATAATACATATATATGTACGCAAGCCTCAAATTGACGCACGCCCGCAAATTTTCCATGTGCGTTGAACCGAAAGTGACTTACGTGCGTATACAGATAAAGAAATTGAAAAATATAGAAAATCCGAGGAAATCTTGTTATTTTGTGGAATATGTACCTAACACACACGATATCAAAAGCAAATGTCAATTTTTTTGCAAATAATCACCCACAATGCTTGGTTTCAACTGTCAGCAAAACGAAAATTGGGAGTCGAATTTGCTTAATACGCACGCCACGGTGTCCTTGAACCTAGTTTAACTGAAACGGTCTGGTACGATGGAATTTCCAATTAGACTATATAGAGGGAAGGTTCCCAAGTCGGAATTTGTGAAGTTTGAAATCGAAGCAAGTACCGATTTTAAATGCGGCCACTTTTACGATTTTCAGCCAAAATTTTCGCGTTTGTGGTATAAATGAGCCTGTATATGAAAAGTTATTCACATATATGTAGATGTATATATATTTCTACATGTATAAATAAATATATTCAGACATATATCGAAACAATCACAGTTATAAATAATGTATTGATTAAGCGAAAAAGTGATACACATGGATTTTTTTTTTTTGGGAAACGCTTGTTTTTGAAAATACTTGTTGTTAAAACCAAAAAAGCAAGTCGGCTGTGTTTAATAAGTTTTTATCAAATCCTTTTTATGCAAATTTATTTGAAAACCTCAGTTCAAGTTAAAATACGGTGTAAAATAATACGCTAAATATTCTCGCAATTTACTATAATTTTTGAAATGCAGGTTCTTAATAAAAAAAGATCATCGCTATAGTCATGAAAATTATGAGAATGTTAGGAAAATGTGGGATCTTTCAGTTGGAAGTCTAGATAATATTTGTTACAGTTTAGCAGTGGATTTAAAAATTGCGAATATTTTGGCAGGAATCCAGTCATATGATGTACACATCCATGTACGTGGTGCAATGCTGATAAAGATTATTTACATATAGCAGGTAGTCTCCGTACAATCGGTAATTGCAAAAGAAATTATAAAGCTTGGTTCAATGCTGGATGAGTTGCAAAAGACTCTAAATACTTTGATAATTGTGTAAATGAACCTATGTTCACTGGAGAAGATGAAACGGCAATGTTGGACATCATTACACCACCTGAATTACATTTAATGTTAGGCGTCGTTAATACTTTGGTAGACAAATTAGAAACTGAATTTGCAGAAGAAGCGATAAAAAAATTGGGTATTTCGAGGGATTTTACTAACGGTGGGTCAGGTTTTAATGGCAATGGGTGTAAACTCATTCTTAGTAAAATTGATGAACTAAGAAGTTCATGTAATTTGGGTTTATTACCATACGTAGATACGTTTAAGAAGTTTGAGTACGTAGTTAAAAGTTGTTTTGGAATTGAGCTGGCAAGCGGATTTGAGAAAAAAATAGGGGAGTTCAAGATTAGTTATCTAAGCCTAGACATACGTGTGACCCCAAAAGTGCACGCTGTTTTTTTCACGTTAAAGATTTTTGTTCAAAATATAATACTGGCTTAGGCTTTTATAGCGAACAAGCCATGGAATCGGTGCATTTTGATTTTTTGCAATCCTGGTCCAGATACAAAATATCCCAAGAAAAACTTAATTATAACCAAAACTTACTTAAAGCTGTGTGTGATTTTAACAGTAAGCATTTGTAATTGTAGAAAATAGATTAATAAACAAAAATAAAATCACAAAATCTAGTTTAATTCAGTGTTTAAAAAACTGCAGTCGGCATTAGCAAAAGTCGTGAAATGTTTGATTTTATTTGATTTTGATATTCGTCGCTTTTTAAAATGACGATTTTG
Source organism: Urophora cardui (assembly GCA_960531455.1). Classification (NCBI taxonomy): domain Eukaryota; kingdom Metazoa; phylum Arthropoda; class Insecta; order Diptera; family Tephritidae; genus Urophora; species Urophora cardui. The sequence goes on from OY482672.1 coordinate 103,022,623, forward strand.
CCTGATTTTGATTTTGCGCTGATTTCATATTGCTCAAAATCAAAAGCGGCCTGATTTCAATATGAACAATTTTGCCTGATTTTCATTTTGTGCTGATTTCATATTGCTCAAAATCAAAAGCGGCCTGATTTCAAAATGAACGATTTTGCCTGATTTTGATTTTGCGCTGATTTCATATTGCTTAAAATCAAAAGCGGCCTGATTTCAAAATGAACAATTTTGCCTGATTTTCATTTTGTGCTGATTTCATATTGCTCAAAATCAAAAGCGGCCTGATTTCAAAATGAACGATTTTGCCTGATTTTGATTTTGCGCTGATTTCATATTGCTCAAAATGAAAAGCAGCCAAATATCAAAATTAGCGATTTTGCCTGATTTTCATTTTGTGCTAATTTTGATTTTGTGCTAATTTCATATTGCTAAAATCAAAATCAGCCAAATATCAAAATCAATGCTTTCACAGTTTTGCTATTTACGCTTACATGAACACATGTGTGTATTAGGGATTCCAATTTTTCCGATTTTTACGATCCCGGGATTTTCGAGATTTTTTTTTCTAATCCCGGGATCCCGGGATTTAATTAATTTGGACATTAATTATACAGGCCGACAAAATTTCCAAAAAATTTTCTAACTCAAATAAAATTCTACTTTTCTAAAGGATTTCGGTGCCCTGAATCTGAATCTGAAGTCGGATTTTCGGTAATACTTGTAGGTTTTGAGATATTTATGCGATTTTTTGCTATATTCACTGCTCAATCTGTTAAATTACTTACTTTCATTAAAAAATGATTGCAGCTATTGAAAGAACGATCAATTCTATTGAAAACAGCGCTTTGTTTTCTCGGGTTTCTTATTTATATATCTAGAGATATATGTTTTTGTACAATAAGGTATTTTTCTTCGAAATCAACGGCATTATTTGTAACGCTGTTTTAATCGAAATCAAGTTTTGTAGCTGCTCTGCCGAACTATTTTTATTTCAGTATAGAAAATATATACATAGTAGGCCACTGATTGAAATTTTTGTTTCAGTCACGCAAAATTTAGTCGTATTTTCGATAAATTAATATAAATTAATTCACTTATTTCATTCTAACGCACAGTTTGTTGTTAATATAATAAACTGCCTAAAAGCGGGCTACAAAATTTTTATTTGCAATATTGCAAGTTACAAGCAAGATATCCGAAAAAGCAAAACATTGTCTTCAAGAGAAATGATCGTGCTTTCAATAGATTTAATCAGTTTTTAATGAAAGTGGGCAATTTTAAAGATATTGAGGAGTGAATACGGCCAAAAACCGCGTTTTTCGCGTCTTTGGACAAGAATATCTCAAAAAGTGCACCGAAATCCTTTTGAAACGTAGAATTTTATTTCTGTTACAAAAATTTGTCGACCAGTATTATTTTCCCACATTTGAGGTTGAAAAATTAAATACGTATATTTTCGAGAAACGCTACAACTTTAACACGCAAAGAAAAAATAGATTTTTATTGCCATTTTTTATTATTTCATTACTAACAAAGTAAAATAGGAACGTAAAATCATGCGTATTATTTAATAACACTTAAGTGTTACTTTAAAAAACACAATCAACAAAGAAAATTAAATACATTTGGTGAACAAAATATTTTCCTTTATAGTTGGTACTTTTAGGATATTAGTATAAAAAGGTTTGCGATCATTTGATAATTTCCAATAAAAATTTTTAGAATTTAACGACACACTTCGTTTAAGCGAATATTTCCAAGCTTGCCGAAAAATTCTGAAAATTAATGCAACTTCCGAAAATATTTAAAAATCGGAGGCACATATTTTGATATAAATTTCGAGGATGCAGCTGCGTATTTAATTTTAGTAGAGTAATGTAAAACTATCAAGTCTAAAAAAAAAATTTTGTTTGCATTTTCTTCCATTATTTACTTTCCATATGGAAAAATTCCAAAAACCATTTGGGAAATAAATGACCAAAAATCAGGAAATAGAAATTATCAAATGAATTTTACCACAAGAATTCTAAAGGCTTTAAAAATACCTAACGTACGTTTCTTTACAACGCGTACTTCACGACAAAAAAATTTGATTATTAAAAAAACATCAAAAATATTAATCCTTACTTTGACTAATGGACTTTTTTATTCTGGCAAAAATGTCGCACTTTCTTCGGGCTGTCACATTTTTTTGTTCTCTTCCACACAGACTCAACACTTTTTTAAGGCTGTTTGTTCTATTGACAAAATATAAAACTGGCCCGACTACGGGGCAACATCTTCTGCTCTTAGCACATTGCATTATTTTTGTTTCATTCATCACATGAAAAATGCAACATTTATAGGGCACATGGCACATGTTGATAATGGTGCAATGTAATAATGCAACATTTTCATGCAGAATAGGAAATTCTATTAAGTATACAGATCTGAGACCACTAAAAATTATATAAAATACAACTTTTCTTTGCTATAATAGGGGAATATTCTGTCTTTATCTTATCCCAAAAATCCCGGGATAAAATTCTAGCGATCCCGGGATTTTCGGGTTGTCCAAAAGGGCGGGATCCCGGGATTGGAATCCCTAGTGTGTATGTACGTAATTTCTTACCCTCTGTATTACGTTTGTATACATACATGTGTATGCGCATGTAAGCATAAATAGCAAAACTGTGAAAGCATTGATTTTGATATTTGGCTGCTTTTGATTTTAGCAATATGAAATTAGCACAAAATCAAAATTAGCAGAAAATGAAAATCAGGCAAAATCGCTAATTTTGATATTTGGCTGCTTTTCATTTTGAGCAATATGAAATCAACGCAAAATCAAAATCAGGCAAAATCGTTCATTTTGAAATCAGGCCGCTTTTGATTTTGAGCAATATGAAATCAGCACAAAATCAAAATCAGGCAAAATTGTTCATTTTGAAATCAGGCCGCTTTTGATTTTGAGCAATATGAAATCAGCACAAAATCAAAATCAGGCAAAATTGTTCATTTTGAAATCAGGCCGCTTTTGATTTTGAGCAATATGAAATCAGCGCAAAATGAAAATCAGGCAAATTCGCTAATTTTGATATTTGGCTGCTTTTGATTTTGAGCAATATGAAATCAGCGCAAAATCAAAATCAGGCAAAATCGTTCATTTTCATATTTTTTCATATTGATTAACTGCGACTTCTGATTTTTTAAAAGCGGAATCAAAATCAAAATCAACAGAAATGAAACTTATGCCAGTTTTTTAAACACTGGTTTAATTCATATATTTTTGGTATATACATATGTATGTTATTAAAATAAACTACTTATTTAAAAAAAAAAAATACATTACTTCATTATTATACATTGATGTGTACCTGTTTATATGTGTTTGGAAGATGCATATATGCCCTGCAAAAAATGTGCGATTAATCCCGAAAGAGATTTGTCCCGGATAGATCTCTTTCGAGAACAATCGGTCCACAATTAGTCCCCGATTGTTCCCGTACGGGTATAAATGTAGACTAATTGTAGACCAATTGATCCCTAATGGGTATAAATGTAGATTAATCGCTTTCATTCCGAACGAGTACAAATCTAGATTCCTTACATGTAGAAATTTTACAAAAATATGCAATGTATTTAAAAAATTGTAGAGCAACCGTTAAAACGAATTGAACACCCTTTCTTTTAATAACAATGATGAATAATAATTTTAACAAAATGTTGCCTAAAATATTCTATGAAAAAATCCTTTACATTACGCTCATATAATGCATACTCAAAACTTACAATTTTTTATTTATTTATTGAGATTTTTTTTCAAAAGTAAAACATTATATAATCTTTATTTAAATATGCATGAACATTTACAATTTTTAAAAGATTGTTATTAAAAATTGCCTTGGCGAACAACTTGGAAAAATCTACATTTGTACCCGTTGGGGATGAAAGCGATTAATCTACATTTGTACCCGTTCGGGATGTAAGCGATTGATCTACATTTGTACCCGTTCGGTATGTTAGTGATTAATCTACATTGTTACCCGTTCGGTATGTTAGTGATTAATCTACATTGGTACCCGTTCGGGTATACAAGTTGAACAATTAGTCTCTTCATAGGACATGCTCGAACAAATGCGATCAATTCGCTCCATATAAAGGGATGTAAAATTGTATTAGTCGCATGCTCCCTTGCGATTGATCCCGGACACGTCCCGGATTAATCGCATTTTTTGCAGGGTGCATATATGCATGTATGTATATATATGTATATACCTACATATACATGTGTAAAGTATCCACAATCAGCGTTATTGGTCTTATTAATACCACTAACGCGAAAATTTTGGCTGAAAATCGTAAAAGTGGCCGCATTTAAAATCGGCACTTGCTACGATTTCAAACTTCACAAATTCTGACTTGGAAACCTTCCCTCTATATAGTCTAATTGGAAATTCCATCGTACCAGACTGTTTCAGTTAAACTCGGTTCAAGGACACCGTGACGCCCTTCAATTTCGGTTACAGAAATTATTACTCAACCTTCGCTGTAAATAGTTGTTGAATTTTTTTCCACTTACCCCATCAATTAAAAATTGAATTAAAAAAATAAATTTCGTGCTAAGCACTAAAAACTCTTTCAAATTTATTTTTTATTGAGAGTTTTAAGAAAAATTCGTAGAAAAAAATTTTCCACCACGTCGTAAACTATGCCACAAAATTTCACCTCGTCACTTAAAGGTTAAGTATAAAAATATATCATTACAATTTTGTGGCATGAGTTCCAAAGTAGACAGGAAACAAAAAAAAACAGAAGAATTTTGGAAAATGGGAGTGGCACCGCCTCTTTTTAGACAAAGGAATCTACGAGATTGATAATTGAGATATTATGACGAAACTTTGTATATAAACTTCTATCGCTTTTGGTAATACACGTGCAAAAATTTTGCGAAATTGGTTTATGACAACGCCTACTTTTTAACAAAGATAATTCTGGAATACCATTTGGGAATTTATAGGTGACATCTTTGTAACTAGAAGTCATAAAGGAATGAAATTTTTCACAAACAATAATATTTATATGCTTAGTTGGACGACTGATAAAAATTTTGAAAATAGGCAAACAGCGGCACTCGCTATATATAACATACACCGTGTTTTCATCAAAAGCAAACAAACAATGAAAGCATAAAGCTGAGTATCTAATGTTCGATTCCACTCGAACTTAAGCTTCCTTAATTGTTATATTTTCTTCTTCACTCAGTTTTTAGTTCATTTGCTTGAATTAGTATTAATTATGCTCTCAGTTCTGACAAAAACAGAAGTGTGACCATGTGCAAAAATACACATGCGTTTACAAAATAAACTCCAATGGTTTTCAAGTTGAAATAAAACTTTGGAAAAAATCTTGTACCTCAAGTGCAAAATATGTTGGATGTAAACTTGAGAATTGAGACTTTTCTCCAACATTGGATTCGTGCTTATTGGGATACTAGAGGTTACCCGCAGGTTTCACACCACGTGATTTTAAAAACATTAGCATATAGAGTTTGTTCTAAAAAGTTACATAGAAAAATTATCATTCTTGACGTCAAAGATTGCTTCTTTATTTGTTTTTTCCGTTGCGTATATAATTATCTCATATGCCCTCACACCAATTGTAAGTTATTCGCTGTGAAAATTTCAGTTTGTATAGGAGGTGCCCGCCCCGCTCAAGAGATTTGCGCTGTGAAAGTTTCAGTTTGTATGGGAGGTGACCATCCCTGCTCTATTAAAACCTAGAGTTTTTACCCGTCTAATACATACTTATCTCATATGCCCTCACACCAATTTCCAGTAATCTACTACAAACATTTCCAGAGATATTCGCTGTGAAAGTTTCAGTTTGTTTGGGAGGTGCTTTACCAAGATCTAGGCTTTTTACCCATTTAATACATAAGTATCTCATATTCCCTAACACAAATTTTCAGTACTCTACTACAAAGGTTTCAACAGATATTCGCTGTGAAAGTTTCAGTTTGTATGGGAGGTGCCCATCCCTGCTTTACCAAGACCTATCGCTTCCATCCGTTGAGTACGTAATAATCTCATATGCCCCCACACCAATTTTGAGTACCCGACTATAAATATTTCAAGAGATTTTCGTGAAACTTTCAGTGTGTAAGGGAGGTGCCCATCCCTGCCCTACCAGGACCTAGCTTTTTACCCGTTTAATACATAAGTATCTCATATGCCCTCACACCAATTTTCAGTACCTTACTACAACTATTTCCACAGATATTCGCTTTGAAATTTTTATTTTGTATGGGAGGCGCCCATCCCTGCTTTTCCAAGACCTACCCTTATTAACCATTTAATACATAAGTATCTCATATGTCCTCACACCAATTTTCAGTACCCTACTACAAATATTCCCAGAGATTTCGCTGTGAAAGTTTCAGTTTGTGTGGGAGTTGCCCATCCCTGATTTACCAAAACCTAGCATTTATACCCGTTTAATACATAACTAGAGTGCTGCCTACTCGAAACTCGACAGTCTTTCTAGATGTTTTCTTATCACTAAAGTGCAACTATAGTTTTTGTATAATTGTTTGTTGTTGTCACTGTTATCTACCATTTTCTTCTTGTTCCTGTTGATGCTGCTCCTTTTGTTGCTACCGTCGCTGCTACTATTTTGTTGTTGTTGGTGTTATTGACGTTACTCGTCTTCCAAATTCTCCTACCTACTTCTTTCTTTCTATTTCTGCTCTTTTCTTTACTCAATTTATTTCCTAATTATTCTTTTATATCCTTTTTAGTCCTTGACTTTGTGTTTTTGTTGTAGTGCTTTTGCTACCTTTTTACGTCTCTACTTCTTTGAAACTACACACCACATCCAGCCAAACATGTTCACAATTGCACGCACAAAGTCAGGTATGCTTGCGCATTGAGACAGCTCTGTTGTGTGCAAAAGCATGCAACAACAACCACACGGCAATTTTCCAACGACGATTGCGGACGCATTTTCCAACCAATTTTCATGAAAATTGGCGCAGTTCTATTTGAGAGCAATACCTTTCTAATGGTGTGCTTAGTTTTAAAATCGGTTCAGTAGTTTCGACGGAGAAGATGGAACAAAATTTATGTTAGCGTATTAATAATATAGATTATCTCATATGCCCTCACACCAGTTTTCAGTACCCTACTACAAATATTTCCAGAGTTATTCGCTGTGAAAATTCCAGTTTATATGGGAGGAAAGTGCTCATCCCTGCTTTACCAATACCTAGATTATTTATCCGTTGACTGGGTACTTTTTGTGTTATTTTATATTTCAGTGGTTATCCTTTAGGTCCTGTTCACATTGGATTTTTCCACTACAGGTGTCCTGTTTTCATTTTAATACCTTTTCTTGTATCCTTTAGCTACCAGATAATGTACTGAAATCGGAAAAATTTGGACTTTGGCGAATTTTCGATTTCGTCAATATTTGATCCTTTCAAAAAAAAACAAAAAATGTGGATATCCTTGAAAAAGAAGCAGCTCGGATTTTAATTTCAACGGATGTTTCATCTATAAACATCACATAACACAACCCCACTTTCCTTTTTTGTCGACATTTTCATGCAACCTATCGTCGCTTCCTGCCCACCGTGAGGAGTTGGCCTAAAATTGAAAGTCCGTCCAAAAATTATGGAGCATTTCGCGAATAAATTGTCCTAAAACTCGTTAGAGTTATAATTTTTGCCAGCATATTATTATAAACATATACATAAGTATATATGTATATATGTTATCTGGAAAATAACTTAATTAATTACTTTTATGAAGCTAAAATCATGTGGTACATTTGGTGGATTTATTTTTTTTCTTTTTGAGAAAAATATCGCCCTATTCCACAAATTGTTTGAATAACGTCCTACGGGTATTTCAGATTTTGCTTCAAAAACTCTCCCCTATTTCAGAGAAAATTCCATATACATATATTTCTCTGAAATAGGGCGGTTTTGAATAATTGTCTGATATAGGACGTTATTGAAACAAATTCTGTTTTATTCATTTAAAAATTAGACTGTTCTATTGCAAACACGATGAATACTTTATTTTTGATGATTTTATCCAAGTGAAAAAAAAAATATTTTATGGACGAAAAACTGGGTTAGATTACCCAGCTATTTTCAGCTGTGGCCGCTGTGGTGCAGTGGGTAGAGTGCTCGCCTGCTATGCCAGAGGTCTCGGGTTCAAACCTCAGTCCGAGCAAAACAACAAAAAAATTTTTCTAATTAGTAAAAATCCAATTATTGGATTTTTTTAAGATCAGCGGTCACCTCTCGGCAGTGGGCGGCATACCCTCCGAGTGTATTTCTGCCATGAAAAAGCTTCACACAAAATATGCATTCGCCGTTCGGAGCTGGCATAAAACTGTAGGTCCACATAATTGGTAGGAAAAATAATAAAGGAGTACACCTCGAATTGGGAGAGAAGCTCGGCCATAAAACACGTCAGAGTTATAATAGCGCCTTTGTATTATTATTATTATTTCAGCTGTAAAAGTCCGCCCCAAGATTTTTAGTTTATGTTGAGACTCTAACCTGTTTTTTTTTGCAACTTTGTTATTTGACATCCGATTTTTAAAATTGATAGATATGTCATTATTTTAGTTTTTTGAGCAGAGTTTGAAATTATTTTCAACTTTTTTTTCATTTCCATTGAATTTCATTTTCATTTGAAAATTAAAAAATAAACAGCGCAGCGGTAGTATAAAAAATAAAAGGTTCTACTGTACTGCAACTGCGCAGCCTTAAGTTTAAAAAAATTACAGTCGACTGTTGCTGTATTGTGGAAATTTTTACAGCACAGCAAAGGGAAAACATAATTTCGAGTTTTTACAGCACTGTTGTTATTGTTTTTTTTTTTTAATTTATGGGAACACAATCGAAATTGTAATGTACAAAAAAAAAACAATTTTAAAAAGCCGCACTTAAAACTAAAATTCTGTTTATCTGTGCTTTGCTGTCGACTGATCTGTTTGAAAGTACACAGTAAAGCAACAGCGCAAATACTAAACAAACAAATATATTCAACTGTTCTGTGCTTTGACTACAGATATTTTCAAAGGAAATCGAAATTCAAAAGTTCTCAAAAAATTATGATAACTTTCGCAGAACAGCAACAGCTTATTTTTTTGAGACTGTTGGTGTTATTCTGGCTTTATATTTCCCTCTAATATCCTTTGATCTGTGAAGTCGTTTTCATATAGTCACCTAGCCGAGTTTTTGGACCATAAAACATCCTTTTTCTTTCACTTGGAAAAAATCGCCAAAAATAAAGTATTCATCGAATCTTTTTAATATTACGCTTAAAGTGTTTTCAATAAAACAGAATAATTTTAAAATGAATAAAACTTTCCAGATTTTTACAACTTCTTATAAAAACCCCAATAAAAACCAATTTTTTCAATAATCGCAAAAAATCAATAAAATGTTGACTTTGAAAAGTTAGTATTGAAAATAGGTGAAATCGGACTATAACAACTCACACATCCCATATATAGGATCTTTCGAAAATCACACAAAATGTTATAATTCAGACACTAATATAACCCGAGTAATGAATTTTCAGCCATGCAGTGACTTTATAATTTTAGAAAATGTATGTAACATAATTTAATTTATAAGTGGTATGTCGTTAGATAGATACGGTTTGCGGGTATTTGTAACTTCAGCGAAAAGAATTTTTTATTGAAGTTGTAGCCAAAAAAACCCAAAATTACATTATCTCAAAACCCTAACCATAAAAACATGGGTTAGACCTCAGCGGGTTCATGCCAGCCCTCCTCTATACCTGAAATTCTTGGTATTTTCTCAAATTAATTATTTGTAAACTAGTGTTTTCAACATATAGCTTTGAATGTGATATAAGTAAAATGTATCTACAAGAATTTCGTGGGGGGTTCAAACACCCAAACCCCCCCTAAATACGGTCTTGCTCTCGGCAGTGGGCGGCATACCCTCCGAGTGTATTTCTGCTATGAAAAAGCTTCTCACAATTAGTGGGAGAAAACCAATTTAAGAAGCACACCTCAAATTGGGAGAAAAGCTCGGCCACACAGTGGTCGGAATGAGAATTCTAGGTGGGCAAAAGTCTCAAACTCGAACTTAGGAAACCAGCCTGATTCTGTCGCCCAACTATTATAGAATGTCCAGTGACAATACTGTCCAATCCGTACCTCATTGTATGACTCCACCTGGTATCTACGCGTCTTCAAAAGTTGCCTACCTTACATATATAATTTTTTCTTAAAGCAAAGAGTTTGAATAATCTTTGCGTAGCAGGCCAGAATTTTAGTGTAACTATTTTTTTCTTTTTCGAACTATTGTGAGATTGAGATTTTGTATTAAGGTCATTAATAATAATATAATACAATGGCGCTATTATAACTCTGACGAGTTTTATGGCCGAGCTTCTCTCCCAATTCGAGGTGTGCTCCTTTTTGTTTTTTCCTACTAATTGGGTGGACCTACAGTTTTATGCCGGCTCCGAACGGCGAATGCATTTTTTGTGAGAAGCTTTTTCATGGCAGAAATACTCTCGGAGGGTATGCCGCCCACTGCCGAGAGGTGACCGCTGCTCTTAAACCCAATAATTGGATTTTTACTAATTAGAAAAATTTGTTTGGCTCGGACCGTGGTTTGAACCCGAGACCTCTGGCATAGCAGGCGAGCACTCTACCCACTGCACCACAGGTCATTAGAAGCTTATAAATTGTTCAATTAGGTCAGTCAAAATACAAATTTAAGTAAGAATAAAAAAAAATTTATTTTTAGCATTTAACAGTGTGCCAAAATTTAGCGCCACACTCGTCCAAAAAGAAAAATATTTTTCCCAATCAAGAAATATATGTACCAAACGTGTACTAAATCTTAAGCATTAGTTTTTCTTACTTTGCCAGATATTTTAGTTTATATAATTGATCTATGGATTAATTTTTAATTTTCCCCTTGGTTTATATGGTTTGTTTTAGAACAAGGAACTCAGCAAATTATAATAAAATGTGGAGTTATCCAACCAAATAAAACAATCACTACACTCAAAAAAAAAATTTCTCTCGATCAAAGACATAATTTTCCTTATTTTGAACACGCGTCCCAATACAAAATTTTCCTTGTTTTGTGTAAATTTTCTCAAAAATGTGGAAAAAACATAAAAAATCATTCAAACAAATTCGTTGCCATGGGGATTTGTATGGGAATTTAATTTCTCAAAATTATAGAAATCAAGTCTTCAAAACAAGGAAAGTTGGGAATGGAATGGCGCTTAAAGAATTTTTCATTATTTTAATGTATGATTTTTTTCAAAACAAGTATATGAAACCATGGTAACGCATGTAACAACAATATTTTATAAACCTTTTAGCATGTTTTAAGGAAAATTTACTCAAAACAAAGAAAGTAGTGTTCAAAATAGGTAAACAATTTCTTTGACTCCATATATATTTTTTCTCTCAGTGTAATAACCCAAAAACCCTTCTTCAAGAATTTAAAAAAAAAATTTAGAAATTTTAAGGTATGTTACCCTTTTAGACCCGACTTTACTTCACTTAAACTTGATGAACTCATCCAAATATTATTCGATTTTTAATAGCTATACATTTCTGGAAAGCGCATTAAATAACGCAGCCGACCGTGTGAATTAGTTAAAAAATAATTTCCGATTTCGGGAAGAGTATAGGGCATGCAAAATCCTAACTTTTTTCAGACATAAATCTAAACATATTTACCTTGAAATTCTGGGAAATTGCGCGGTTTTCGGTATAGCTCCATCCAGTTTTTGGAAAAGTGAAATTTTTTTTCAGTTTACTTACTCTAAAACAACCTATTTTCATATTCCGGTGCCGGAGGGAGGATCTGAGAAGGTTTAAAGAATCCCATACAAAAAAAAAACTCATCTAATGAACATCATATGTATTTCTAACTCGGATAAAAATACTTGAAATAATTTTCTGCACTTCATGACATAAAAACCTGAAATTTTTTAACCTAGCAACAATTCGATATCAGCAACCGAAAACTAGTCGGAAAGGCCATTTGTGGCCATTTGGACGTAAGAAATAATTTTGTGCTCCTACTATTTTCATTAAGACCACTGTGGGCCATAAAACTCGTCATATATACATATATGTTAGTATAGATTAATATATGTACACTGCAAAAAATGTTGGGGAATAAGGAATAAAAAGGTATATTGGTGGCTGTTATGCGCCCAATCGCTCTGCTCCAAACATTTTAAAACTTAATTTTCTGTTAATAGAAACCAAGGATAATCCAAAATAGAGGTTATATTACTTCCGTTTTCATGTGTTTCCTGCTATTGTTGTTTTCTTTAAATATGTCATCATCAATCATATAGAATTACAACAAAAAAAATTTCAATTCGTCTTGTTTGACATTCTTCTTTGCACCTTCTTGGCCATGATTGGCGAAATACAATTTTAGTATAATACAAAATTCCAATCTGCTGATGTAATGCGATATCCTTAGTTATATAATTCTTGATAGAAACAGATAGTTATGTGCTTATCTGCTCTGTTCATAGAGAAAGTTTATTTTTATATGTTAAAATTTCATTCGGTTATTTTGGTATCTACACATATGTAAATTCTCTTATGTTTTTTGGAAGAAGCTATGCATATGCACATATATGAACTTAAAATTCATCAGAGTATACAAAATCCACAACAACGGTCTTAGTCGTGTCTTGTGCGAAGCACATATGTTTTTTTGGTATTTTCTTGTTTTTTTTTCCTGTTTTTTGCAATTGTCTTAATAACTATTTTCATATTGTTTTTTGCACTTTCTTTTCATTATTAGAAGAAATAAAAGAAAAAGAAAAAAAATTAAATAAAAAAAATTCTGAGAGATTTTACTGGGATTCGAAACCACGACTTCGGGATGAAGGGCGAACTGCTAACCGTTAAGCTAACGAGCTGCGTTACCATTGGAGCGGTTATATTTTTCAAAGCCTTGAAAATAACAACATAGAAAATAATGCCCCAATGCTTTAAAATATAACCGAAAATAAAATTAACAGAAAGAGATAACAGTCTTAGGGCCTGACTGCGGATCGCCTTTTTTTCCTCTGTAATTTCAGTATACCGAGACGATTCGCGTTGCAGTGTTTTTCACACTTGTGGGAATACTTTTGGTGCGTAATCTTCAGAAAATAAGAAAACAAAGATCGAAATTTACAATATAAAATTTTAAAATTCAACAAATCACTCAATAATAACAATAATGTCTTTTAGTGAAGACAAAGTCATTATAGTTTACTACATTTATAGCAAAAACGAGTTTTTTACTGACTTTGTTCTTCTTCTTTTACTACGCCACAAAAATTTATGCAGTAATTCCTCAAATTTTACTGACCGGTCTTTCGGTATACTTTCGGTAAAAACATAATGTCGATCCGATACCGCACCGAGTAATGTGAACGCGCTCTTATTTTAAGCCTTACGCTATATAACTTTGCTTCCCTTATAATTTTCAGGCATTATTTCATTTGCCTTTAAATCTACTGTAATAATTCTTAACTAAGGCGTAGATTTTTTGGTGGGATGTTACCCAGGGACCCATAATAATCATTATTCCTTATACTATTTGCAACGGAAAAAGCAATACTTTCAAACATCGTAGAAGAGTTTTGAGTGTGTGTGTGTGTGCATGTCTGACAGAACACAATCTGAATCCACTATGATCGGAAATTTTTAAGCGATACCCATAAAAATCAAAACTTCGCGAATGAATGATATTTCTTTCATACATATGTACATATGTATGTATATTTGTAAAAAAACAGTTCGGTACCCATTTCGAAGTTTTCGAAAAATTGTCATGAGATATTAATATTTTTTCCAAAGAAACGGTTCTTATTAAAAAATTATTTTCAAAAATGTTAAATTCTCTTTATGGAATTTTGTCTTTCTGACGGTATTAGTGAATTTGTATGATTTTCCAAATTCTCTTAGGGGATTCACAAGTTGTCATATTACGTCATATAGTCATAAGTCATAATATTTTGTTGTTGCATTCTATGCTGTATGTGTACTAAATAAATACAACTCTGTATGATATGTTTTGGGGTCGTGGTATTTGATCAGCTGTTTTTGTTTACTTCTTCACGTGGCTTCGGAAAAGTTTTTTATAACTATTTCCGTACAATATTTTAATATGACATATGACTTTATGACACTTTGAGAATCCCCTATCTGTGTAGCAATTAGTTATACATATGTGTTTTTCATCCTATATCGACAATTTTCAATTACAATAATAATAAACCCTGTATAGCTACTGCGTACATCTGAGTATAAAAAAGTTCACCTTATACAAAACAACATCCTCATTAAAACAGCCCGTCAAAAACTTTAAAAAACCATTAAAACAATTTAATCTCCCTTGAAAATAATTCGAAACTTTACTTTTTATTTGTGAGTTTTATATCTATGTATGTATATGTATGTATGTATGTACATGCATATGTATGTATGTATCTGTCTACACTGGCAGTATTGAGGCAGCGTTAGTACTAAAACCACACTGACATCCGAGCGATCAACCACCGTAGCCACCAAAAACAAGAAAATCTAATACAGTTAGTTAAGTAAGTGAGTATTTAAGGAGTAACTTTTGGCCCATCAACTAAATTGTTGATTTGACTTGATTTCATGGTAAATGATTCCCAGTGGGATACTCCAATGCCAATTTTGTTGGTGGCGATGGTTTAGTACGTATTTATACAATGCTAGGCAACAAATCGTGGAAAGAGCGACGAGGATAACAACTATATTAAAAACAACATTAGCCAATACAAAACTTAAGAAAGCATTATTTCTTCTAAACAATCACCACAACCC